>JAJOZX010005904.1:115000-122500 GCA_023014485.1 Bathynomus jamesi
AAATAAATAGAAATAAAAACTAATCTTATTTTTTTTTGCCGAATCTTCATTTCTGAAGGCGATATCATTTCATAGTAGTACATAAGTACAATTGAAGTACACGACTGAGTACATTTTCGTTTGGGTTTATTACAATTATGATTGCGATTATGGATTACTTCCCATTCGCTTATGATTGTCCCTTCCAGTTCTATTAAAGTACATTCTTACATTATATATAAAGTCATTACATTCAATTATAGTTTCATTGAAGTACATTACGTCGTTTACCATTCTTACAGTGTTTTTATATATTTATATATGGTTATAATATATGGTTATAATATATGGTTAGATTATATGGTTAGATTATATGGTTAGATTATATGGTTTGATTATATATGGTTATTATATATGGTTATTATATATGGTTATTAGTACAACACAAGTACATGAGACATGACAAGATAATTTATATACAACATAATATGTTATATTACATTAAATATGTTATAAATTTGGATCAGAGCGAAAGATGTTGTTTATCTTAGAAACGTTCAATTCTGCTGTGATTCGCGAATTCGACCACTTACCTACCCAAGCATTTATGAATATCTTGCGAGGGGTGAACGCACTTAGAAGAAAAAAATAAAAAAATACATGTGGACGTATTTTACATGTAAGTAACAGAATAGGTTGTGTGCGTAATATAGACGCGCGTAAAATATGGACTGATAGGTTGATAGGTATCAGTAGACAATAGGTAGGAAACAACATAAATAATGATGTATAGAGAATGAAGTTTTTTCTTTTTTATTATTATTATTATTATTATTATTAAGGAATTTACCATACATTCAATACGGAAGATGTCCAAATACTAAACACGTGATTCAGTGTTCAAGGTATGGAAAATGTTAAGAGAATTAAGTTACTTTATGACGTCATAGTTATTCACATTATGTCATACGTACTGTATAACTGTAAGTCATTATTTGGGAGGACCTAAAAGAAACGAATTAAAGACAGAGTGGGTATCAAGGACTAAGAAGCACAACTACGGGTTCCAATCCTCTTATATGCAATGTGTATTTATAATCTAGGGTCGAGGGTGAGATGCAAGACAATCATAATTAAGTATAATAACTTCTATAACAAATGGAAAATGGATACGACTAAACCACAGATATGGTAGATCGTAGGGTTGTGACACGAACAAAAAATAGGAAGGTACAAGTAAAATTATTATCCAAACTCGCGTTAAGCGATTTTGGTTCTTATGTAAAAATGAATATTGATTATTCATTTCATTTTTACATTGCTCTCCCCTTTTAAAAAAATGATATTTATACAATAATCTAATAGGGTACCATTAATACAATACAAATGAGAAAATAACATCCTAACTACTTCAAGTTAGATGACGAATTTTTCTTTACATTACAAATTTTTATACAGAACAAGTGAGTTATTATATAATATAAAAAATTCAAAGATTAATACTTTAATTTAGACAAACAATGATATGGTTAAAAAAAAAAAATTTCAGAATTTTATTTTTCTGTGGGATAAATTATGTACATAATGAATAGAGTAGATAAAAGGGAGAACGTACACCGTACAATCTATAAGCTAATTTTTATTGACTATTGTAGGTAAAAAATCGAATTACGTAATGGATGATGTATAGACGTGTGGTCTAGTGTGTATTTGTGTGTATTAGATACAAAGTGTGTATATTATAACTATGAGGGACAGATTAGCTGAGAGGATTTTTAAATTAACTGAATAAACGCCTGAGGAAAAATTTATATATAGTAAGCAAAAATGCGTAGGACTATATAAATAGCATAGTTAGCACTTACACGCTATGAAATACTTTATTGTGACATCCAATGATTTTAGCATAAGGTTTGTATATATATATATATATATATATATATATATAGTGCGCATACATGCGTGTGTATGTGTAGGGATTTGGGAGGTTTTTGAATTAACAAAGTTTAAAAATAATGTATAATAATTTAAGATGGGTTTAGGGTTATAAAATCTTTTGAGTCAATTATTGTTGTTATTATTATTATTATCATCATTATTATTATTATTATTATAAAATCCTTTAAGTTCAAGGTAGTATTTAAGTATTTAATTAAATCAGTTACACGTATTAAGGTAATAAAAAGAAATGTACTTAGAGGACCTTACAATTAATGAAAGTAAATCTAGCGGTATTAAAAATTAAATTTTGAAGATGGAATTAAATTCGACTAGTAACATTCGTAGCTATCTATGAACTATATAACCATTAACATTAACCAGAAGCATCCCTACGATAATTGAATTAAGAAAATTAAGAATACAAATTAACAATAGAAATCAATTTATGCATTTTAATGAGCTAAACATAATTTTATAATATTCTTAAAAATAAAAGTCAATCGAGCCATAGATGAATTTCGACCAAGAATAAAAAAGTTATTGAAATGGAAGGAAGCATTTCGAACAATCTTTTCTTTTAATAATTTCAATTAAATTTTACATTAAAAATTATTTTTATATAATAAAAAAAATATTAAAAAGGTTTAATAATTTTTGCATGTTAAATAGAAAAATTATACTCTTTCGTTAATGTTGATAGAATTTGAATTATTTGATATTTTGACACAATTAATTAAATTCGACTACGATAATTACTCATTACACTGGGCAACACGTATTTTATGAATGATATCTGACACTTGATTCTAGGTAATTTGGGTGCGCTGAATACGAATTTCAACTCGGTTTGGCTCTATCAGGTCCTGATTCTTGTCGACAGCCTATGTGCCATTTTCCAGATTTTTCAAATTAGGACTAAAAAATTAAGTCATGTGTTAAATTTTTTTTTCAAGTTTCATGAATACAAGCAGTTCAAACTACAGTAAAATTACATTATAACGATAGAAATGACTTAAAATAAAAAAACAAACAGATATGAAGCTTTCACTGTGGCAAAAATTTTCTTTTGTAAGACTTTCTAGCGTATTTGCTTGTTGATGGCAGGTCTCTTTTCAAGCACCAGCAGTAATCAGCCATCATGTGGGAATCCCAGCGGCCTTGGTACCGTTCCTCCATAATTTTGATATCTTGGTGGAATCTCTCCCCTTGTTCGTCACTTACATCACCTAAATTACTTGGAAATTGGTCAAGATGGCTATTCAAAAAATGCATTTTTATGCTCATATTGCAACCTAACTCTTTGTAGTCCCTTAAAAGTTTTTTTACGATTTCTTCGTAGTTATCTGCCCTATAATTGCCTAAAAAGTTTTCTATCAAGTCCACGAATGAGAACCAGCCATTTTTTTCGCGTTCATTCATGACATTAGGAAAATTGCTGTCTTTAATCATTGTTCTTATTTGTGGACCGTCGAAAATTCCCGCCTTGATTTTTTCATAACTTAAACTTGGAAATTTTGAAGTTATGTATTTGAAACACTCGCCGTTCGTATCTAAAGCTTTTACATATTGTTTAATGAGGCCTAGTTTTATATGCAGAGGAGGAAATATGATTTTATCTCTGCTCACTAAAGGTGGATTAATTACGTTTTTTTCTCCGACAGTAAGTGATGTTCGTGCTGGCCAGATTTGTTTGAAATAATGTTCTTCCTTGGCTCTGCTGTCCCATAAGCAAAGGAAGCAGGGATATTTAGTATACCCTCCTTGTTGTCCTAGCAGAAAATTAACCATTTTTAAGTCAACACATATGATCCACTCGTGCTCCCTATATTTGATAAGATTTAAAACCTTTTCTATATGTTCATACTTTTCTTTTAATTTTGTTGAGTGCCCAATCGGTATCGAGCCGTATAGATTGCCATTATGCAACAACACACACTTAAGACTTCTTTTCGAACTGTCTAAAAACAAGCGCCAATCATTTGCATCGTAAGACTCAACCCCCATCTTCTTTAACAAACCAACTATGTCGCAGCAATATACTAAACTATCCTCTGTTCTAAAATATTTAACAAGTTCTTCTTCTCTTTTTCTGTAAAATGAAATGTATGTGTTTGAAGTAAGCAAGTTTTTCTCTTTAAGTCTTGAAGCTAAAATTTCCGCAGCCTTTTTTGGCAAATTTAGATCCCTTACAAGATCATTCAACTCGGCCTGGTTAAACTTTTGCGGATCGTTTTGACTTTCAAATACGCTGGCGTCAAAATCGGTGTCTGACTCCTCAAAGTGCATAACAATATTTTCAGGAACATCTTCAACTAATTCTTGAGTTGGCAGACCCTTAAATTTTGGAATGGGGATCTCATTTGAATGTAGCACAGGTCGTATCGCGGTGTCGAAATTTGGGTACTCGATACAATGTTTATTTTTCTTAGTGAAGCCCGAAGTCTTGACAAAGCAAAGGTAGCAATCGGTCTCGTGGTTAGTAGGCTCTCGCCACACCTGATATGGAAAAAAAATTGTAAAGCGTTAACAAAAGCGACGAGAGACTTGTTTTTATGAATTTTATCAAAAGTTATCACCCAAACATTTAACATTTCTATGTGTTTCAACCTTATGCAATATTTGAGATTCTTATAAACATTTTCTGTAAATTTTTGTTTATGTACCTAAGTTACAATTACATTTAGGTAAGTTACAGTATACTAGTGATTAAATTACGTAGTTTTATGAAATCATAAACTTACCATCGGAACTCCAAAAGGTATTTTTGAATCCGAACCCTTCGTCCAATGTCGCAGTCTTTCAATGCATATAGTGCAGGCTTTATGTGGAGCCCACGATTTATCTTGGTCCCCCAGTTTTATGCCAAAATAAGCTAGGTAAGCTCTTTTTACGAAGTCAGTTATATTTGCTCGTTGATGTGGAAGTGTAAAATTTCCACATATATAACAGAAGGAATCAGGGTTGTTTTTGCATTTGAACTTTCTAGTGCTTGATGACATATTGCTTGATTGTTCTGCCAATTTGTAAAGGTATTTAAAGCCCTTAATTCATATAAATTTAAGAAAATCTGAAATATAAACACAAAAATTAGTTTAAATAGGTACTTATTATGAAATAGGTACTTACAATCTATGAAATTAAACTAGAAACACGGATGAGTAGGTACAATATAAATTACGTCTAATTAAATCAACTATATTAAATCACGATGACAAAATTACTCACTAAATCATATGCCAATTCAAAATTATGTTAATGCCCAAACTTAATTAACTAACTCAACTGACTGACTGACTGACTGACTGATTGAATTGACTGATTAACTCTGGAAACGAGTCGCTTTTATATTTTAGTTGTCACTCTAGAATACTCTACAGAGAACAGGAACGCTCGAGAAAATTTTATAATTCTATGATATTTTTAGCTTAATTTACTAATATTAAAATGGGTTAAAAATGACAAAATTAAAAATATTTTTAGGGTGTTACATATAAAAATATACATAATACAACAATACCATAACAATAGGTACAAATACCTAGATAAAAACCTAGTTGCATAATGTGTAACTGCAAAAAGACTTAGCGAGTATTGAGAAAAAAACCTTTTTATGAATACGACGAAAGAGGAGGGGTGTTGAGCAAAATCAGGACCTGATAGAGCAAAACCGAGTAAAAATTCGTGCTCAGCGCACCCAAATTACCTAGAACTAACTGTCAAATCTAATTCAATAGACAAAAATTTGAAATTTGTTCCCCAGTGAATTATTAATCGAATAAAAAAAATATAAATATAAAAGTTGAAAATAGAAATCAATTATAAACTATAATGAACTAAACATATACTATACTTAAAAATAAAAAACACAACTTAACTAAATGGAGGTTATGTTCCATATTACTAAAGAGGAATTAACCATGGTTGAACCATTTCTCCGGTTGACACTGGGTTCAACTGGGGTTGGGGTGTTAAAATAAAATAAAATAAAAAGACAAAGTTTGGAGTACTACATTCGGGGGAATTGAGTGACTAAGCGGGTGGTATAAGTCTGAAATTGACAATTACATCTTTTCGTGAGCACTTTGCTCTTTAAAAAAAAGATTGCTTGTCACACTACTAGAACAAAAATTAAAAGGGTTGAACAAAACGGAGGGACGGCATGTTCCTCATATACATTACAATAATTACCAAAATCGTTACAACCTTTGTAAAAACGGTTTTGTTACAAATAATGAATTACATAACTATATATTTATATACGCAAAACTGGCATGAAAAGAAAAGACAAATCGGTCAATTTCCTTCTCACAAACAAAAAAAGGTTAACTAAAGACGCAACCCGGTCAATTCAGGTTGAATTAAATTCTTAAATTACATTTTCTTAAATTAAATTCTCTTAACTTACAAAGAAAAAGTTGAATTCAATTGACTGCATTGAAATGACTTGGGACTTCAAAACTAACTTTTTCAAAACTAACTTTTTCAAAACTAACTTTTTCAAAACTAACTTTTTCAAAACTGACTTTTTCAAAACTGACTTTTTCAAAACTGACTTTTTCAAAACTGACTTTTTCAAAACTGACTTTCAAAACTGACTTTTTTCAAAACTGACTTTTTTCAAAACTGACTTTTTTCAAAACTGACTTCTTCAAAACTGACTTCTTCAAAACCTGCTTCTTCAAAACTGGGGCGGTTGTCCCTCTTGGATGCAACCTATTGACTTGACCTCTTATCAAGTATTTCTATAAATCTCTGGGGCGGTTGTCCCTTTTGGCGCAACCTTCTGACTTGACCTCTTATCAAGTATTTCTATAAATCTCTGGGGCGGTTGTCCCTCTTGGCGCAACCTTCTGACCTGACCTCTTACCAAGTATTTCTATAAATCTCTGGGGCGGTTGTCCCTCTTGGCGCAACCTTCTGATTCAAAACTGACTTCAAAACTGACTTCAAGAATGACTTCAAAAATGACTTCAAAAAATGACTTCAAAAAATGACTTAAAAAACTGACTTCAAAAAACTGACTTCAAAAAACTGACTTCAAAAAACTGACTTCAAAATACTGACTTCAAAATACTGACTTCAAAAAACTGACTTCAAAAAACTGACTTCAAAAAACTGACTTCAAAAAACTGACTTCAAAAACTGACTTCAAAAACTGACTTCAAAAACTGACTTCAAAAACTGACTTCAAAACTGACTTGCAACTTCTTTGCAACTAAAACTGACTTCAAAACTGACTTGCAACTTCTTTGCAACTAAAACTGACTTCAAAACTGACTTGCAACTTCTTTGCAACTAAAACTGACTTCAAAACTGACTTGCAACTTCTTTGCAACTAAAACTGACTTCAAAACTGACTTGCAACTTCTTTGCAACTAAAACTGACTTGCAACTTCTTTGCAACTAAAACTGACTTTCAACTTCTTTGCAACTAAAACTGACTTGCAACTTATTTGCAACTAAAACTGACTCGAAATTACTTCAAGTATCTCTCTAAATCTCTAAACTCTCTATAAACACACTCTTTCTTAATTTGCAAATCAATACAATTCAATAAATTGAAAAAAAATTGTAAACAAA
>JAJOZX010005904.1:127500-207500 GCA_023014485.1 Bathynomus jamesi
TCATTTAGGAAAATCGAACACGAAGATTAGAAACCTGGTAAATATATATATTATACACAAATATACAATGCCTCTACACGGACCATGAACACTGCAAATTACAATACCTGCAAAATTTAGCTACGGAAACCAGCATAGATATCATATGCCTAACGGAAACACACTTACATAAGTGCGAAAAAAGGCTGTGGAAACTGCATCGAGAATACTGAAATAGCATTGCTGGACTACAACATATCAGAGCAGATAGAGTGGCTAGACGAGGAGGGTGTTGTATCTACATGAAAAACACATACACATGTGAAGTGAGGATAAAGAAATCAAACAGCACAGTTGAATTTATTATTTTAGAAGTAAAAGAACTGAAACTAACCATTATGAACATCTAGAGACCAGCAACACCAAAAACGTGAATTCCAATTTGCTACAAATGGAATAGAAAAACATATTAAAATTACTTGAAACTCAGCAACAAATATTCTAATTTTTCGGAGATTTTATTTTCCCATCATATCATGGAAGAAAAATGATGACTTATATGTTGAGAAGTTTCATGGCACATTACTAAAGATGACAGAATTAAAAAGCAAACAATGCTGTTAGATATTTGGAACATTACGCCCTTACCCAGGAAATCGATGAAGCCACGAGAAAGAGAACGTTTGGATTTAATCGGACAAATACAATGAATATATATATATATATAGTAGTGAACCAAATGTAGGTGGACAGTAAATGATAACGTTTATTTTAAGAATACATATTTAATTTTTTTGTATACTAATAATCAAAATAAAATTTAAATAAATTTAGTTATAATATTTAATATATATAAAACACAAACACCATAGTATAATGAACACCATAGTTTATAATAAATATAACACAAACCGTATTCAAACCTACTGTCCACCTACTTTTGGTTCACCGTGTATATATATATATATATATATATATATATATATATATATATATATATATATATTTTTGCATATATATATATATATATATATATATATATATATATATATATATATATATATATATATATATATATATTGGTCCACAATCGATATGGACCGTGACTTATTTTTCGTTGGCAAGGTACTAGTATTGATGGATACCGTAATGAAATTGACTGGATTCTTTGGATCTGATATATTTGCATGTCCGTTATAAATAGATATAGAGTGTAACATATTGTGACAGTAGTCTATTATGACTTGATCCTCTGGATCCAGAGATTCTATCTTTAGTTTTAAATCGATAATTAATTAGTTTTTAATTGATAATTATTTAGTTTTGCAAAAATTGGTCGTTGCGAATGTACAAGCAGTTGTTACATAAATTTCTTATGTTCTTTTGGTTCGGAACCCACGTAAAATTGTATGTCCCCTCCGCCACCACGGAGGACATACGCAATACACGATTACGAACACAGTTAGGTAGACCAGCCACGAGTGGATCCTAGGGTCTTTGTTGGTCTGAAACATTATATATAATATTGGATATATGTGTATATATATATATAGTGTATAATATATATATATATATTTATATATATATATATATAATATATATATTTATATAATATATTATATATATATTATATATATATATATAATATATATTATATTATATTTATATAGATATATATATATATATATATATATATATATTATATTTATATATATATATATATATATGATGAATAAAACCTCGAAGGAAAGGAAACACAAAATGGTGCTCAAGCGCTTTCGTCTAATGACATCCTCAGGAACACTGAAGTACATAAAAGGGGAACAGCCTATATATAGGTTACAGAAGAAAAAAACAGAAAAATAAATAACATACATACATACACACACACATATACATATATACATACATATCTATATATACATATACATACATATATATACATATAATGTTTAATGTTATAATGTTTCAGACCAACAAAGACCCTAGGATCCACTCATGGCTGGTCTACCTAACTGTGTTCGTGTATTGTGTATGTCCTCCGTGGTGGCGGAGGGGACCTACAATTTTACGTGGGTTCCGAACCACAAGAACATAAGAAATTTATGTAAAAACTGCCGGTAAATTGGCAACGACCAATTTTTACGAAACTAAATAATTATCAATTTAAAACTAATTAATTAATTATAGATTTAAAATTAAAGATAGAATCTCTGATCCAGAGGATCAAGTCATAATAGACTACTATCCACAAATATGTTACACTCTATATCTATTTATAAAGGACATGCAAATATATCGGATCCAAAGAATCCAGTCAATTTCATTACGGTATCCATCAAGTCACGGTCCATATCGATAGCGGACCAAGTCAAAATTTACAATCATATACATTACAATATATACACTTACGAGAAAAAGAGTAGGTGTGGCTGTAAAGACTGTACAGTAATGTAGAAATGTGTGTGCACCCATTTTGGGTCTCCCATTTAAAGGTGTTTGTGGGGCAAGTGAAGATCATGAGTTTTTCAATACCTCACAGTACTATGGGGGGCACCACTCGGCAGAGGAATCTCTTTAAATGGGGTGTGTAAGGACAGAGAGTATCCCCTAACCCAAGACGCTGCCTCCCTATATCCCACAACACTTGTGTTGAGCTGTGGGATCTATCCCCAGAAAGCCTTAATTTTACTACCTTAAACTATACCCTTTCTATCAACATATGCGTCTAATCGATTTTTAAACATGTTTATAGACGTGCTACTAATTACTTATACCGGCAAACTATTCCAGCTATTTACTATTCTATGCGTAAAAAAGTTTTTCGCAACTGCTGTCTCGAACCTTCTACTTGTCAACTTACACCCGTTATTTCTAGTCCTATTATATTGAGATATTTCGAAAAAGCTATCTCTATCTACGTTATCGAACCCATTCATAATTTTGAAAACCTGGATTAGATCACCCCTTAACCTCCTGGTCTCGAGTGTTGTCAATTTTAACTCCTTAAGCCTATCCTCGTACGACTTTGACCTAAGCGACGGAATCATCTTAGTTGCTCGTCTTTGAACTCTTTCGATTTTGTCTATATCTTTGCGCATATACGGATTCCAAAATTGGACCGCGTACTCCAAATGGGGTCTAACTAATGATTTATAAAGTGGAACTATAATATCGCGCGATTTGTACTCAAAATTTCGAGCTATAAAACCTAACACTTTGTTCGCCTTATTGACCGCTGCTGTACTTTGTTTCGCTACTTTTAAATCACCAGTGACTATAACTCCTAAATCTTTTTCCTGCTCTACGCTTGTTAATAAAAATTAAAAATTAAAAATTAAAGGATTATCAGTGAGGCGTACAGATTTGTAAGGAATAATATCGATTTTTAGCACAAGATCAAATGGATTATAAAAATACAAATTTATATTGGAAAACTGCCGGGTTTTAACACTCTGCCTATGGTCAGGTTTCGATATATAAAAAAATAAAATGCAAATTAAAAGTTAATAAAGTAGCAGACAAGTTTACCAAAGATTTAGTGTTCTACCCTTCTTATCTAAATCTGTTTAGAAGGAATTCAAAATAACAGGATCGAGTTGAAAAAAACCTTTGCTTATGTTGAAGTTATTTGAAAGTTGGATAATGGCAGACTCAAGAATATTTCTATTAACAATGTTGCTAGAATGGAATAAAACTGAAGCATTATTCCAATCAATACGGTGGGCTAACTCTGACAAATGGACAAAAAGGGCATGGACAACTGTCCTGTTCTAACGGAATATTGATGCTGTTTTATACGTGTGTGCAAATCCTTTCCCGTCTGACCTATGTAAAAGGAATCACATTGTTTACAACTAATTTTATAGATAATGCCTGAATTATTGGTAGGGCTATTGTTTACTATGATATTTTTCACAATATTGTTATATGAAAATACTACATTAATATCCAAAAGTTTAAGTACATTAGCAATGCCTAAAAAGCCGGGGAAAAATGGAAGTACTAAAATATTTTTTGACAAAGTACGAGTGTTATTATTGACACGATAGAAAGTTCGTTTTGCCTTGTTGAGACAAGATTCCATAAACGCAGATGGATAACACAAATCACTTCCAATACCGTTGATTTTTTCCAATTCGGCATCGATGTATTCCGGACTGGCGATCCTAAGGGCGCGGAGAAACATTGATGAAAAAATGGCCTTCTTAGTGGGGGTGTCATGTCCCGAGTAAAAGTGTACGTAGGACAAATTGTTTGTTGTTTTCCGATAGATACTAAACTTAAAACCTGGGCTTTCCCTATGTACACGCACATCCAAAAATGGGATTGAATTGTCTTGCTCCACTTCTAAAGTAAACTTAATGGAGGGGACTTGATCATTTAACTGAAGGAGGAAGTTATCCAGGTCACGATTCATGTGCCAGATACACAAAATATCGTCGACGTACCGCAACCACGGGATGCCAACCCCCAGGATTCTCGGAATATAAGTAATTTCGAAAAACTCCATATAAATATTGGAGAGGAGGGGCGATAAGGGGTTGCCCATGGCCATCCCAAAAACTTGTTGATAATACTCGTTATTGAAAGTGAATTTACAGTCTTTGATGCAAAGCTTAATAAGTTCCAAAACAATGTGTGAAGGTAGTGGCAGGTCATACTTATGTAATTCTTGGGAGAGAAAGTCAAGCATATCGTCTATCGGCACTTTTGTAAACAATGAACAAACTCAAAACTGATCAATCTATCGTTAGTTTCAGTACGTGCATTATTCAATTTTTCAGTAAGATCCATGGAATTTTTTACATGTGAATCAGAGATAGTTCCGAGAATGGGGGACAAGACTTTGACAAGCCATTTGGAGAGTTTATAAGTAATAGAGCCCACCGAGCTAATAATAGGGCGCATAGGGTTGCCAGGTTTGTGGGTTTTAATAAGACCGTAAAGGTAGGGCAGAGCAGGTGAAGTGGACATGAAAAGCGGAATTAAGTCCTTATGATCTTTGAGAATGCGTTTCAAGCCACTATTAAATGATTTGATGACGTCATCCTGCGGGTTCTTCCTAAGTTTGCTGTATGTGGCGGGGTCCTGGAGAAGCTCGTTCATCTTTCCGATGTAGTCCACTTTGTCCATAATAACTATGGTGTTAGCCTTGTCTGCTTTAGTAATATGGAGAGCCCCATCTTTTTTTAATTGTGAGAGGCTATTGCGAAAACGTTTAGGAAAGTTATCTTCGTAATTACCATTCGCCGCACTATAAACGAGGCCTTTAACTATGTTAAACAAATACTGAGGGAGATTACACTGTTTTTCAAAACACGCGAGACTGTAACAAATTTGTAAAGCCGAAGGTTTTTTAACAATAAAAAAGGACATACCATATCCAAGGGCACTTTTTGCATCGTCACTAATGTTTTTCGAAGAAAGGTTCAAAACACACTTTGAGCTTGCTTTTTTACTCCACTGACTATCTCGAATGAGACTTTTAATTTTTCGATCCAAAATGTTACGAAGTGAAGTAGTTCTTCCACGGTTGGGGAATAACGGTTACAAAATTATGTTTGGCGATGTTTAAATTTTTGAAGGCGGACCACTCATTTTGTCTGGTGACTTCAATATGTTTCTTTAAAATTAATCTGCTGAAGTTGTTGAACGGATGGATGGTTGAATCGGATGGCCGATTCGCCTCAGACAAATTGACGACCATCCGTTCAACAACTTCAGCAGATTAATTTTAAAGAAACATATTGAAGTCACCAGACAAAATGAGTGGTCCGCCTTCAAAAATTTAAACATCGCCAAACATAATTTTGTAACCGTTATTCCCCAACCGTGGATCCAACCTTTGTTTGATGAAATTTACAACGAGTTGCGTCGGAGAACTACTTCACTTCGTAACATTTTGGATCGAAAAATTAAAAGTCTCATTCGAGATAGTCAGTGGAGTAAAAAAGCAAGCTCAAAGTGTGTTTTGAACCTTTCTTCGAAAAACATTAGTGACGATGCAAAAAGTGCCCTTGGATATGGTATTCCTTTTTTATTGTTAAAAAACCTTCGGCTTTACAAATTTGTTACAGTCTCGCGTGTTTTGAAAAACAGTGTAATCTCCCTCAGTATTTGTTTAACATAGTTAAAGGCCTCGTTTATAGTGCGGCGAATGGTAATTACGAAGATAACTTTCCTAAACGTTTTCGCAATAGCCTCTCACAATTAAAAAAAGATGGGGAGCTCCATATTACTAAAGCAGACAAGGCTAACACCATAGTTATTATGGACAAAGTGGACTACATCGGAAAGATGAACGAGCTTCTCCAGGACCCCGCCACATACAGCAAACTTAGGAAGAACCCGCAGGATGACGTCATCAAATCATTTAATAGTGGCTTGAAACGCATTCTCAAAGATCATAAGGACTTAATTCCGCTTTTCATGTCCACTTCACCTGCTCTGCCCTACCTTTACGGTCTTATTAAAACCCACAAACCTGGCAACCCTATGCGCCCTATTATTAGCTCGGTGGGCTCTATTACTTATAAACTCTCCAAATGGCTTGTCAAAGTCTTGTCCCCATTCTCGGAACTATCTCTGATTCACATGTAAAAAATTCCATGGATCTTACTGAAAAATTGAATAATGCACGTACTGAAACTAACGATAGATTGATCAGTTTTGATGTTTGTTCATTGTTTACAAAAGTGCCGATAGACGATATGCTTGACTTTCTCCCCAAGAATTACATAAGTATGACCTGCCACTACCTTCACACATTGTTTTGGAACTTATTAAGCTTTGCATCAAAGACTGTAAATTCACTTTCAATAACGAGTATTATCAACAAGTTTTTGGGATGGCCATGGGCAACCCCTTATCGCCCCTCCTCTCCAATATTTATATGGAGTTTTTCGAAATTACTTATATTCCGAGAATCCTGGGGGTTGGCATCCCGTGGTTGCGGTACGTCGACGATATTTTGTGTATCTGGCACATGAATCGTGACCTGGATAACTTCCTCCTTCAGTTAAATGATCAAGTCCCCTCCATTAAGTTTACTTTAGAAGTGGAGCAAGACAATTCAATCCCATTTTTGGATGTGCGTGTACATAGGGAAAGCCCAGGTTTTAAGTTTAGTATCTATCGGAAAACAACAAACAATTTGTCCTACGTACACTTTTACTCGGGACATGACACCCCCACTAAGAAGGCCATTTTTCATCAATGTTTCTCCGCGCCCTTAGGATCGCCAGTCCGGAATACATCGATGCCGAATTGGAAAAAATCAACGGTATTGGAAGTGATTTGTGTTATCCATCTGCGTTTATGGAATCTTGTCTCAACAAGGCAAAACGAACTTTCTATCGTGTCAATAATAACACTCGTACTTTGTCAAAAAATATTTTAGTACTTCCATTTTTCCCCGGCTTTTTAGGCATTGCTAATGTACTTAAACTTTTGGATATTAATGTAGTATTTTCATATAACAATATTGTGAAAAATATCATAGTAAACAATAGCCCTACCAATAATTCAGGCATTATCTATAAAATTGGTTGTAAACAATGTGATTCCTTTTACATAGGTCAGACGGGAAAGGATTTGCACACACGTATAAAACAGCATCAATATTCCGTTAGAACAGGACAGTTGTCCAGTGCCCTTTTTGTCCATTTGTCAGAGTTAGCCACTGTATTGATTGGAATAATGCTTCAGTTTTATTCCATTCTAGCAACATTGTTAATAGAAATATTCTTGAGTCTGCCATTATCCAACTTTCAAATAACTTCAACATAAGCAAAGGTCTTTTTCAACTCGATCCTGTTATTTTGAATTCCTTCCAAACAGATTTAGATAAGCAGGGTAGAACACTAAATCTTTGGTAAACTTGTCTGCTACTTTATTAACTTTTAATTTGCATTTTATTTTTATATATATCGAAACCTGACCATATGCAGTGTTAAAACCCGGGCAGTTTTCCAATATAAATTTGTATTTTTATAATCCATTTGATCTTGTGCTAAAAATCGATATTATTCCTTACAAATCTGTACGCCTCACTGATAATCCTTTAATTTTTAATTTTTAATTTTTATTTTTATTTTTACTTCTCTGTTTATTGCATATATATATATATGTATATATATATATATATGTATGTATATGTATATATAGATATGTATGTATATATGTATGTGTGTGTGTGTATGTATGTATGTATGTTATTTATTTTTCTTTTTTTTTCTTTCTGTAACCTATATATAGGCTGTTACCCTTTTATGTACTTCAGTGTTCCTGAGGATGTCATTAGACGAAAGCGCTTGAGCACCATTTTGTGTTTCCTTTCCTTCGTGGTTTTATTCATCATAAATATTTTTCACGTGTTACTTTCGTGAAATAATTTTCATATATATATATACATATACAAGGTGGGATCCAAAAGTTCCAGGACTAGCCCGCTGTGACTTTCCCCAAGATGAAGATCCGGCTGAAGGGGCGACGATTTGACGACATCGAGGAGATTCAGGCGGAATCGCACGAGGTGCTGAACAACAGTAGGATGGGCGCAAAAGGAGAGCGTGCACTGCAATTGCAAATGTTGATCAATGTTGCAAAGAGAATGCTGGCACCAGTTCCAACCACTCTTGTTGCATGGCACCCCCCCCCCCAAAGGGGAGGGTGTTGTTGCAAGAGCAACAAGGGTTATGCAACTTGGAGGCGGAGTTATCCCCGAAGAGAAAGAGAGAGAAGACAGAGGAAGAGAGGTGTTCGCTTGACAAGAGCAAAGCGCATATTAAGACTTCAGCCGAGCCGACGTTGTCTTATAGTCCCTAATCAGCCAGTCGGATTAATCAGCCAGTGCCTCCAGGCACTATCAGCCAGTTTCGCACAGTGTATACTTCGTTTTGACAGGTACACACCCATCTATGCACATATAAAATATTACGCACAAACGATTATATATGCGTTGGGCTCGAGCCCCGCGGCGGCGCCTTCCTTTCACGGTTGGTAGCCAGGGTAACCTAATGATCCGTTAAACTGTAGGGCTAAGGTGGAGTGTAAACATCTTTCCATGGTTGGTAGATAAATGGGTACCCAGAGCGTCCTAGCAGGAATCTCTCTCTCTCGCTCTCTCTTATATATATATATATATATATATATATATATATATATATATATATATATACACACATCCCCGTTAAAAAGTAGGTCTAGGGTTGGGGTGAAAAGTTTGATATTCGTCAGAATGAACAATTCTGGCGGAAGCAATCGAAGGGTTAACCAAAGAAAGCCTATATATGTACAGTTCTGGAAAAAAGTTAATCTAAAAATTTTTTTAAAAACTATAAAAGTTAGTACAAGAAACGTACACAAAAGATCCAAAATTTATAATTAGCAACCACGTCAAATAGTATTAATTAACTCAGCCTCTCCCAATTCTGATAATTAATTATTCTTTTAAATTATTTTATATCAATGTAAAACCCGTTAATTCCTTCATATATATAGTATATACTGTATATATTGTAACAGTGTTGATAATTTTTGCATTGTTTGTAAATGTATTATTTTTTAATTTTTGTATTCTGTATATTTTGGGGGGGGAGGGGTTCTATTAGTTCTATTAACTATGTACAGTAACTATTTAGGGAAATTTTTGATATAGTTGCTATGTGATATGTATGGTAAGTTGAAACGTAAGTGTTAAAGATATTTTATAAGGTATTTTTTTTTTCATGTATTGCATAATGTGTAAAAATTAATTATTGGGGTCAATGTGTAGGTAGGTGGTTGGTAAAAACCTTCTAGAAGTTTCGTGCAGAGCTTTACTCTGCTCTGGTGGAATTTTGGCATTGTTTTGTCGGCTGGCATAGAAAGCATTTATGGTTAGAGAATTGTGTGAGATTTTAGTTTTCTGTAAATCTTTAAGAAAAGTGGAGCATAATTTAAGGGTTGATTGCCAAGGTTACCACCGGAGCGGAGGAGTGAGGCGTCTCGGCCCAAGTTTGTGGGTATCGGTGCTTTCCTTCTGGTTGAGTCAAAGGTCAGGTTCGGGTTTCGTCGAATATATGGTCAAGTGTGTGGAGACCTACCCCACACCCAGCATTCGACATTGCGGATTGGCCGTCTGTCATCCCAGGCCATTTTCCAGCTGCAACAGATTACCTGGTGCACGTTCTTAGGCACGTTCGGCAGTGAAGGACTGGCCGACGGCACAGGAGTTCGTAGTGGGCTACCAACGACGGGACGGGACGATCCATCACCGCCAACTCATCGCCGCCAACTCATCGCCGCCAACTCATCGCTGCCAACTCATCGCCGCCAACTCAACTCCACCGACTCAACTCCAGCCAACTCATCGCCGCCAACTCAACTCCATTTTTTCAAAAAATAAATTAAATTTATTTTTGAAGGTTAGAGCTTTAAAAAATTAAAAATCGTTAGAAACTCTTTATTCTACTACGTTAAAAAAAGATTAAAAGGTTCAGATTTTAATTAGTGGTAATTGTAGGCAATCCCACGTAAATATTCTAATGGTGATCGTTGCTTAAAGCTTAAAACTAGTTTTAATATACGGTCATCAGCATCACGATATTTTTTTAACTTTGAAGGTTGAGCATGACCTCCTACAAGTTGTTCGAGATACATATCTCGACTCTTCTGTATTTTGTATAAGGCATCTATAATGTTAATTGGTGAAGGTTAGGTTAGGTTATATTATATAAATAAAATATTATATAAATATAATTAGTTATGTTTTCAATGGTTCGTCCAAGTGTTTTTAATTTCCTTCAGTACCCATCATCGCACTAAAGAAAGATTAATAAATTATACAAAACATTATTTGGCAACGGTGCATTCGGAGTTGAGTTGGCGGCGATGAGTCGTACTAGACGCTAAATCTGGGCATGTGAAGAAGAATTGTTGGAGGTTGAATGGTTGGTGTTTCGCGTGTGGGAGTGACCAGCACATGGTGAGTGACTGTAATGTTAGGGGTGAATTTTATGGGAAAAGACCACAAAGCCAGGGAAAGAAACCTAAATGTTATTTGTGTGAGGAAGAAGGGCATGTCATATCTAGATGTCCTATGCTCGAGAATGCGCGTGAGAATGTGAAAGAGAAAAAGTTGATAGACGGTAATAAGGGAAACTAATTAGCCCCGGCTCTGGTAATCACGAGTCGGGGCTGTTGATAGAGGCGCTTGAAAGTGAGGATGCAAGTAATAAGATTTTAAATTTGAATCCCGAGGCTGCTGAATTTATTTCAAGTGAGCAGATGGGTGAAAGCGGGCAGGTAAGGGAGCAAATATCTTTGCCGCAGGTACTGTAGTACGTCGGAAGTGTAAAGTAGAAGGTAAAGTTGACAGTACGGTGGTGTTTGCTATGGGGATGACTAAAAGCAATAATCAAGAGCTTGAGGCACAAGACTTGATGGAATTGGTAGTTCATTTGAATGGAGTTAGGGTGGTGGCAATGATTGATTCGGGAGTACAAATGGGTGTGATAGATACTAACCTTGCCACGAGTTTACCTGAGTTGTGTATGGAGGAATGCAAGATAAGGCTGCATGGAGTTGGGGTGGAAAGTGAGGGTATATTAGTGACAAAGAAGGTTCGAGTAAATGTGAAGATACATGGTGTGAATTATGGAGAGAGTGAATTTTTGGTAGTTAACAATTCTGGTCAACCAGTAATGCTTGGGATTGATTTCCTGGTCAAAAATAAAATTAAACTTAATGTGGGTAGAAGATGCTTTAAAAGGGCTAATGAAAATGATGAGCAAGAGGAGCTGTATGTGGGTGTGAATGTGAATAAATGTTTGAGAATGGTCTCTTATGTTCCAATTTGTATGGCTGAGAACGTGATACTGGAAGAGGATAAATGGATTAGAGTTAAAGTTAGGAGGCCTCATAATAGTTTTAAACCACGGGAATGTTGTGGGGAATGTGAAAGCGACGACGAAGATGTGTTATTTGTCGATGGTGACTCTGTGAGTCCGAAGTTTGATAAGTTATTGAGAGTTTGGCTTGGCTTGATTAACTGGGAAAGTGAAGAGAGTTTCATTTTAGTGAGAAAGTTGAGACCTGGTAAATTAGGATTAAAAGAAAATGCAAGGATTACAACTGCGTATTCAATGGTTGATAATGCAAAGTTGGAAGAGCTCGATAAAGAATTTACTTACGCGGTGAACACGTTAGTACATGAAGCAGGTGGAATGAACGATTGTAAGGAATGGGATGAAGAATCCCTTCAGAGCAAAGTGTCTTTGTCTGATGTGATTAATGAGCAAGAGCAACAGGTCGTTTGGGGTGTGTTGTGGAAACACAGGAATGTTTTTAGTAAAAGTGACTCGGATATTGGGCGCGCACGTATGACTTCATATAAGATTGTATTGAATGATTACACTCCGATATACCAGCGACCGCGTAGATTTAATGGAGAAGTGAATGAGGAGGTTGAAAAGAAGGTTACAGAATTATGTATGCGTGACATTGTGGAGCCCTGTGCTTCTGAATGGAGTTCTCCTATCGTGCCAGTTCGTAAAAAGGATGGGTCTATACGATTATATGTAGATTATAGAAAACTGAACGTGGTTACTAAAGCAGATAGATTTCCTATGCCTAATTTGAGTGAAGCAGTGTTTGGGTTGCATGGTATGAAGTATTTCATTTCCATGGATTTGCTTCGGGGCCTGTAGAAGAGGAAAGTCGCGATTTCACTGCGTTTTCAACTGTAAGTGGTCAATATAGATTTAAAAGTTTAAGATTTGGTCTAAAAACGGCTCCAAGTGGGTTTCAAAGAGAAATGCAGAGAGTTTTGAATGGTTTGCCGTGGTCGCGGGTGGTGGTGTATATTGACGCTATTTTGGTTATATCCGAGTCCTTGAGCGAGCATACTGAGTTGTTGGACAAAGTGTTAACGCGCTTGGAGGAAGCGGGAATGAAGGTCAAACCGAGTAAATGCCAATGGGTGAACGAAGACATTAAATTTTTGGGTCACATGGTAGGACGGAACGGTTTATCTAAATTGCCTGAGTATGTGGATAAAGTTATTAATTTTGAACGACCAAAAACGGTGAGTGACTTGCGTCGGTTTTTGGGATTAATTAATTTTCAAAGTAAATTCATTCAAAATTGCTCGGGTATCTCAGCACCGTTGTGTGAAATTACTGGTAGAAAGGGAAAAGAAGTGATTGAATGGACGGAGGAACGATTAAGTGCATTTGAGGAGTTAAAGGTACGTATGAGAGATGCTGTATCGTTAGCTTTTCCCGATTTTTCTGAAGGTGCGGAACGAATGGAATTATATGTCGATGCAAGTGGTGTGGAAATGGGTGCTAGTCTGTGTCAAAAGCAAGATGGGGTGGACAGGATAATAGCGTACGATTCACATACATTTTCACCTGCCGAAAAACGGTATTCGACCATTGAGTTAACTGCATTAAGGTGGGGTATGAAGGCATTTAGGCCATTTTTATTAGGTCGTAATTTTGTCCTTTATACAGACCATCGTCCTTTGGTCTACCTCTGCATAGCATGAAGATGATTGATAGTCGTTTGGCAAGAACGTTGGAGGATATAAGTGAATATGATTTTGAGATTAGATATAAGGCAGGTCGTGAAAACATTGTGGCAGATGCGTTGTCTAGATGTTGTCAAGGAGTCATCGAGAATGAATGTATAGTAAATGGGGATTTGGAAGGGCTGCCAGAAGGGTTGAGGATGATTAAGCGTGTTCCGGGAGGAGGCAACTCTTTGTATGAAAGTTTAAAAATAGTGTTGGATGAAAGGAGAATACCTAGTGTTCCTGATAGTGTGCAGGGTTTAAGAGAGTTGTTGGCAGACACATTAAGTAGGAATTATAAGAAATATGGGTTCAGTAGACGTGGCAAGGTGAAGCATCTTCGGTCCCTTCGAATATGTGGAACACTGCCTGTGCTAGAAATGTTGTTGGTTGCTAGTGATTTGTTTGGGGTTGAATTTTCGGTACATCATGGTACATGTTGTACAGTTGCGTATGTGGGTCCCGATGTGAAAGAGAGATCAGATTTAGTGAGTGTGCATTTGCAGTGTTTGGCAGGTGTGCATTTTAATCCAGTTTTGAATGACGGAACGTTTGACTGTGAAAATGTTATTGAAGGAGTGGAATGGGATGATTGCAAATTGGAAGGACAGATCAGAGAAAATGGAGTACCGTTAGAAAGTAACAACGAGGAGGTGCAAATGAATTTGTTTATGAAAGAGAGCGAATCTAATAATAGGTATTGTTGCGGTCACGATGGGGCTTTTGTCGCTTGGACAAATATTCGTATTGACGGTTACACTTACTGTGCATTTTTGGATACTGGTTCAGCTGTTAGTTTGGTACGAGAATCTGTGTTTGAGGAGGCGAAAGTTCAGGAGTTTCGAATGAGACAGTTGGGTATAGATGTGAAACTGAAAGGAATTGGATCAGAATGTGTGCATTCGCGAATAGGTATAACGTTAGATATTATGTCTGACAAGCAGGTAGTGACAACACCATTGGTTGTGGTACCGGATAACTGTATTCCTGGTTGTTTTCTGTTAGGAATGAATTATTTGGTTAAGGCTAGTGTAGAGTTAGATTTTGGTGAAGGGTTATTAGTCTATGGGACTGTAGGGCAAGCAGTGGATATTTTTAATGTCACGGTTGGATTAGATGGTAGAAATGTTGAATCGGAAACTGAGGATATTCGATCAGATGTGGAGATAGGGGATGGTGATGTAGATTTGAGTTATAGTGACAGTGTGACGTTCAGTTTAGTTGAAAACATGTTAGCCAGGGATGTGGTTCTGAAGTTACAAAATAGATCTAATGTAATTAGTAGATTGAGAGAAAAGGTTGCAAAGGGTAGCACAATGGTGGAAGACCGTATGTTGGTAGAGTTTAGACGATATTTTAAAGACTTGGTAGTGAATAATAAAGTTTTGTTTAGAAAAATCAGTGAGAGTGAGTTTGCTGTAGTAATAGGCTTTAGGCAGTTAGTTCACGTAGTTGTTATGTTTCATAACCAGTTAGCCCACATTGGAAGAGATAAGTTATTGCATGTAGTTTCAAAGTATGTATGGCACCCTAAACTATATATGATAGTCAATGACGTGTGTAGAACGTGTGAAAGATGCCAGAAGATGAAGATTGGTCACCAAGTGGTATATCCCCCAATATGGAAGATAGAGGTAAAGGTACCCTTTGAACTTGTAGCTGTAGATTTGTTAGCCTTGCCTAAGACACCGAGAGGTTATGTTGCATGCTTAGTTGCAGTTGACCATTGTAGTAAATGGGCAGTAATAAAACCATTGAGAGATAAGACTGCCAAATGTGTAACTAAAGCTTTTGAAGAGCATGTCTTACCCAGTTTTGTACGTATTCCTTCAAAGATTCTTTCCGATAATGGAAAAGAATTTAGGAGCGAGTGTTTTACTACTATGCTAGAAAAATTTGGAATTGGGCATGTGTATAGTAGTCCATATAAACCTGCTGCGAATGGTGCAATAGAGAGAGTGAATAGAACGTTAGCGGAATTCTTGAGGAATTTGTGTGAAAAGGGGTATGACTGGGATGTTTGGCTGCCTAGAGCAATCTTAGTCTACAATAACACGCTCCATGCGGAAATTGGAATGACTCCGGCTGAGAAAATACTGTGTGAAATTCATGAGAGAGGGAAAATGTTACCAGTTACACAAGAGGAACAAATGCAGTGGCGGGAAGGCCATCCTAATTGGGTACCGTATGGGAAGGGTGTGAAAGTAAAGAAAAAGATTGTAACAGTTGACAGATCATTGGAAAGAAAGATGGAAGGCAGGTATGAAGGTCCATTCACAGTGGTGGAAGTGTTGTCAAGGGGTATGGCTTATGTAATTGAGGGTCAAGGAAGACGAATGAATGTCCACTTTTCTCATTTAAAGTTGTGGGTGGATCCGCCTTTGTATCTTCGTGAATACTGGGAGCGACAGAAAGGTGTGTATGAGAGGTTAGAGCCTGAGCGGGGATGTTTTGAAGGGAAAAGGCATCCTTATGTTCATGGATCGAAAATGGATTCCGGTATTAAATTTGGGTACAGGTATGATGGTGAACTTGCAGAATCCGAGGAGTCTTCAGGTGAGAGCAGTTAATTTCCACCAGAGTAAGACAGAATCCACCTCGTCGAATTCAGTGGAGTACGTGCAAAAAGTTGGCTGTTTGTAAGGTTAACCAGGTAAAGGTGGCTCATAAGTCAATTCAGACAGAATCCAGTACAAGAGAGGTGGCAGTTCAGGTTGAAGGAGGAAGTACAGTACTTCCATTTGATTTCGAGATGGGGGATTGGTTCGAGACGTTCCAGGAGGATTTCAGCGATTTTGGAGAGGACGAAGAAAGAAGCATAATAGACGAGAGGAGATGGAGTGAGGCTTTAGACTTGTGTAGTAGTAAAATAGAACATGCGAATAGTTTACCTCAAGTGAAAGAAGCGTACACGTTATGCTCCTCGGAACTAATTTTGAGTGAATCTGAGGATGGACATATAGAGAGGAAAGAGGTAAGAGAACAAAATACCGAAGTCGATATTAGTGAGGTAGCCATGAGATTAGGTATAACGTCTGGGGAGGAGAGTGGAAATTTTACTATTTTTATAAAGGTTTATCAGATACGAATAAACAAGAGGGCAGAGAGATGAGGATCTGAATCCTGATTTTAAACGGGTTACAAGATCAAAATTATTATTACAAGATTTACCATGGGTCCAGGAGCGTGTATTAGAATACGAAGTAAAACGAAAAACAAAATCTAAACTGTTAAAGGACGGCAATAAGTCAGCGTAGGATTTGAAAAGATACAGGTTAAATAGTTTTTAACTTTTGTGGAAATATTTTTAAGTTTTTATTATTTTTTCTTCTTAAGATTGGTTTCCAATCTTGAGAGGGGAGAAATGTAACAGTGTTGATAATTTTTCCATGTTTTGTAAAGATTATTTTTTAATTTTTGTATTCTGTATTTTTTGGGGGTTTTTATTATTACTATGTACAGTAACTATTTAGGAAATTTTGATATAGTTGCTATGTGATATGTATAGTAAGTTGAAACGCAAGTGTTAAATATTTTATAACGTATTTTTGTTTTCATGTATTGCGTAATGGGTAAAAATTAATTATTGGGGTCAATGTGTAGGTGGTTGGTAAAAACCTTCTAGAAGTTTCGTGCAGAGCTTTACTCTGCTCTGGTGGAATCTTGGTATTGTTTGGTCTGCTGGCATAGAAAGCATTTATGGTCAGAGAATTGAGAGTTTTTGGATTTCTGTAAATCTTTAAGAAAGTGGAGCATAATTTAAGGGTTGATTGCCAAGGTTACCACCAGAGCGGAGGAGTGAGGCGTCTCGGCCCAAGTTTGTGGGTATCGGTGCTCTCCTTCTGGTTGAGTCAAAGGTCAGGTTCGGGTTTCGTTGACTATATATGGTCAAGTGTGTGGAGGCCTACCCCACACCCAGCGTTCGACATTACGGATCGGCCGTGTCATCCTCAGGCCATTTTCCCGCTGCAACGATTACCTGGTGCACGTTCTTAGGCACGTTCGGCAGAAGGACTGGCCGACGGCACAGGAGTTCGTAGTGGGCTACCAACGAGGTGTTTAGCCGTATAAAGACTCTATTTGGTCTAGACCTTGCAGACCTGCTGGAAGTGGTCTGGCGTTTTAAAAAGAAAAGAAAACATTTATTTAGCCAGTGTTTGTACTATTATGCTTTCATTGAATTTGTTTATGAATTGATGTAAATACGTTATATATTTCACTAATTATAATTATAAGGTTTATTTTTAAAGCGTCTGTTATTGTTCCTTAGTTTGCACCTGTTGTCTTCTGTTATTAAGGTAACCCATCCCGAGATACCGTTGCCGGGTTTTTGGTTTAATTTGGTCGGCAATATTGTATGATAGCCTTGGTCACCCGGCACGGTAACAATATATATATATATATATATATGTAAAGAACGACGCTTGTGTAGAAGGGCGTTCCGCACAAGCGTCGTTCTTTACATTAATTATACTGTGTGTTGTTTGTAGTTAAAATATATATATATATATATAATTTATATATATATATATATATATATAATTTATATATATATTAGATATATATATTATTTATATTATATATATATATATTTTATTATATATATATATAATATATATATATATATATATATATATATATATTATATATTAGACTAGAATATAAAAAACTGAGACGAATTGAGTGGAATCCGAGAGTATTTACTCGGTGCTCAAGCACAGAATATGTGCATTGGGTGAATTGGATAAATAACATTTAGATAACCAATGAATTCGCACAATATAACGTTCAGTGATGGCACAAATGCATTGATATCACCTTAATATCATACATGAAATCTAGTCGCCTGAACATTTACTGGTGACCAATGTCGACTTATTGTGGTCAGAAAATTAAAATTAGTGCGTCTAGGAGTAACTGAACATGAGCTTCAGCACCCACTGAAAGTTTTGCTACCAAGTAGAAATTTGCCATGAAGTTTTTGGAAATAAGTAGAATTAAAAAATCCACATGCTCAGTGACTTGCCTGCAATAAAATTTTTCACCCCTATTACATGAACCGCCCTAATATTATATATATATAATATATATATATATATATATATATATATATATATATATATATATGTTGTTTATTTAATTCTTTATTGCCGTTTCTCTGGTTTCCGAGATTCAAGATAAGGCATGCATCATTAAATTATATGACTCAGCGTCGGTCAATAAATATACGAACCATGAGAAGGTCGAGTTTTAAATAGCGATAATTAAACGAGTCTTTGCGAAAAGATGGTGATTTTTTTAAAAATCCATTTCCAGTTCCAGACGTTTTAATTTACAGGGCATAATAAATTTACGAAGCTAATTTAGAGGGGTACCATCATTCGCTTTATTTTCACACGCACTTGTCTTCAATTTCCTTGGAAAAGTCACATGATGAGACGTAGATTATTTTTTTAAACTTATTTATTGTACCGAAAGCAAAGGTGATCCTCTATATAAACAAATCTCTCGCTCTCTATCGGCCGAATACAAGATAAAAAACGCGTTTCTCTTTTTCTACGAATGGGAATATCTGACACGCACCAGATTTCACGGGGCAACCAATCACAGCCATGTGGCAGAGCCCAAGACCTCTGTTTAGCCGCTATGCAGGCCTACGCGTCAAGCCCCGCCCAAACTTCACCAATAGCCAATAGGAAGCTAGGGTTTCGTGTGTTGTGGGTTGGTCACAAGCCCCCTTCATAAAAGTGATCAGTTCAACTCAGAGCCTCAGTTCGTATGTTTTTTCGCTTAGTGCTTTTCAAATATATACTATTAGTCAGTTATCGCTCTACAATTCCCAAGATTGTTTGAAGATCAAGATTTCTACCCATCACATCAACTTCGCTTCGAATTTTCAGCGCTGCAGAGCGGAAAGAACTTTTATCTACGCAAGTTGTTACATAAAATTGTGACGAAATGGAAGAACCGTTCAATGTAGACGATATTAAAGTGTAAATAATTAATTTGTGATTATATTCTGCCGCTCATTCAGTGTTAACTTATAAAAGGCCATGATAAATGCGTTTTAAAAACTAGTTTGTTTTTATTCTCGGTCTATATAATGTTTCAACCAGTGTTAACTTATAAAAGGCCGCAATAAATGCGCTTTGAAAAATATTTTTAATTGTCTGTTTCTTCGTGCTTATTTCGGCATATATATATATATATATATGGTGGAGCTTTAATAATACATTTCCGATAATTTAAAGGCAGCTCCCCACCTAACGTAGCTTTATTCTGAATTTTCTACAACGAAAAAATTAGTCCCATATGTTTTTAGTTATTTCTGTTTCCTTCGTGTTTAGTTCGATATATATATATATATATATATATTATATATATATATGGTGTGTTTTATTCGTACATTACTCGATAGTTTAAAAATTTATAGAAAGTTTTACAGATAGGATTTTAGAAATATTAAAACCTATTAAGAATTGCATGCGGGTTCGAGACCCGTTGTCGGCAGACGATGTCTTACCACTCTTACTTTTGAAAACTGTCAGGATATCTTCTTACGCTTAAAATTTGCTGTTAGCCTAACCTGGCTTTATTCTGAATTTTTCAACAACGAAAAAATTAATCCCATTATGTTTTTAATTATTGTCTGTTTCCTTCGTGATTATTTCGGCATATATATATATATATATGGTGGAGCTTTAATAATACTTTTCTCGATAATTTAAAGACAACACCGCAGTAGGATTTTTAAATTATCAAGACTTTTAAAAATTATCTGCTTTTTTATTATAATTTTTTAAATTCGTGGCATTTTCTCTTATTGTAGCTCTTTAATTAAATTTTATTTTTACTTAACTTTATAGGACCGATGCGGAACTTGATATTTTTATCGCTACTTTTCGTTTTGATGAAAGGGGAATAAATGATATGGATACTTTTCCCGAAAACCAAACCAGCGATCTGTACATAGAAGTCGATGTATTGGCTCACATCCGGTCCAGCGAGTGCCAGGTCATCGACGAACTAATGTAAGTGTTTTCGGGGTTAAGAACAAAACACATTGTATTTTCATTTAATTATTAAATGGTAGAAAATATGTAGAAAGCGGAGCCAGTGTTCATTAAATAAGTCTTAACGGGTACCTTTTTACAGTTACAAATGTATATACAACTTTACACGATATAGATATACACCTATACACAATACAGCTGGTGCTAACATATGGGAACCTTTTTTTTTATCTGTCTGCATACATTTTTATCGTTCATTTCAGTGTTGCACAAATCGAATAATTTTTAAAAATTTATAAATCTCTTCCCACGTGACATGTGAATGAGAAATGAGAGGGCGTACATGCTGCACGTGTTACTATAATATCCTTGAAGGCGATACGGGTTCCACAAATCTCAGGTACATGTATTTGCTCGATAAACTGCACAACCACAGAATCATTCCAGGGTTGAGCGCAGAGTGAGTCAAAATAGTACATTCTTTCCCTATTTATAAAATAGATTGCAAACCAATGAATCCCCTCACCTCCACCCACAATGTCGGTATTAACGATAACCCCGTACCAGTTACTCGTAGTTGGCAACTTCAATATTTAATTCTTCGCAAACACACCGATAAATTTGGAGCGTGTGAAACGGTTACTCTTCATTACTCTCTGGAGTGTATTCGCGACCATTTTAAAAGTCTGTGGCCACGTTCCTGAAACGATCAACTTCTATTAGTGCCTGTGATTCGAGGTAAACTAGCACACTTATAGGCGCGTCAATAGGCTTGTCAATTTCCAACCTGACTGAGATATTTCCACTCTGTTGTGGACTTAAATGCGTATTTACGCCAGCGGAGAAGTCTGGCGTAATATCAAATGAATAAATGCTAAATTCTTCGACAAATTCTTTCTGCGTTACACCAAACCCAAGCTCATCACAGGCACCTGTATTATGAGCCAGATTACTATAAGCTCTCGCGCAGAGCGGAAACACCGCGTCTGATGAGTAATCCGTAATCAAAGTCTCTCCCAAAGCGATGCCATTTACGTCTAAAGTAATACTTTAAGGCCGAAATTCTCTAAATTAAAGGCACTCTTTTTATATTTTCCATTCGTCGAGGCGTGGTCCTGCATTCCAATTAATATCCTATTAGGTAGACCTCCAAGGGCCACGTTTTCTAGTTGCTTCGAGGTAGGCTGACCATACGTACCGTTTTGAATGGGACAGTACCGTTTGTTTTATATTTCCTGGCCGTCCCGTCGTTTTAATAACAATGTCAATTTTGTCCCGTTTATCAACTTACTTTTTCATGAATACAGAATATTACATAACCCCCGTCCCTTTTTTGCCATCCCAATGTCCCGTTTTTGTCTCAAGGAAATATGGTCAGCCTACTTCGAGGGCAACACGGTGGGCACCGTTTATAGTTTGATTTGTACCCTGTTAATTGGGTATTTTACTGTGACGTGTATTAAGTCTTTCTCAATTTCTATTTGGTTTGGCGAACTTAATTTCACGGCGTATAGAAAAATACGCCTGCATTATGTGAACTACAACGGGTTTCGCGCACTGTTCTTGATCAGACCCCAGATTTATGCAGATCTCAGGAATCGTGCGGGTAAGCTTCAACTTCATATCCACCCCGTTCATAAACAGTTTCTCCTGGAATGTGAAATCTGTATGAAGACGTCCAAAACATTCGTATATCTTTTTTTCTAGAATTTTAAAATTTATCCTTTATTCCATTTTCATCTTTAGCATGGTAGTATCCCTCGGCGGTTAAAAAGTGTCCTTCACTTCTTTGGAAAAGTTGAGGACATTTTCCTGATAGGTTCGTAGGTGATAATACCCCGTTCCTGCCGAGACGTTAACTTGATTTAAATACACCACACTGGATGAATATGGAGTGTAAAAAGTTGGTTTCAGTGTATGCAGAGTAACTATCATCGCAGTCCGTTCGGTCAGAATGGGGGAAACGTAGATTAGCTTACTTGTGCATGCAGCTCTGGTAAAAAAAAGTAAGGGCCTGAGCTGGGTATCACGAATTGTATAGGGTCACTCGTTGAACTAATTGTGTTTAATGGGTTAATTGTATTAAAGTCACTGTGCTCCAAAAAACTTGTGTTGGGAGCATATCAAAGAGGGTCAGCTCCGATTTACAACATTGTGAGCTACATGGATGGATGAAGCGTGCTATAACGAGTCAGCAATAGTGCCACCTCTCTCGACAACTAGTAATCAGCCTATGATTCGTGAGAGTAGTGTCCTTAGCTTATATCAGTTAAAAAAATGATCAGCTATAGGTTTCATACCCTTAGAGCACTTCTTTTTTAATGTCCTTTTACGTTTAGCGTCACGTGATGGTAACCCCTTCTTCATGGCATATCTCTTTTTTCCGCCACCACGCATTTTTCTCTTTGCATCTTTGATGATCTCGTCCCGAGTACGTTTTAAATGTTTTTTTAGAGCTTCTTTAGGTTTAGTTCCACCAATTATGTCTTCTGACGCGTTAAAACCTGTTTGTAACGCCTTCCTCCCTAGGTATCTAGCATCCCTCTTCAACAGTGGGACAGCCCACTCCCAGGCTGGTATGTCACTCCTCGACAGACTGTGATTGGCCTTCGGGTCATTATAAACGGCGAAAGTGTAGTTTCACGGTTAAGCTCCCATCACCGAATGGGAAATTTTTTCCCTCAATCGTTCTTATATATATCGAGATGGTTAATAGATTAGTCGCAACATTCACAAAATGGGGCTTGTCATATGTAATGCTCAACCTTTTCCCTCTATGGTTGAGGATGTATGAAATGCGCAGCAGGCGCGCCTGGGTGTCCCCAACAAATTGGCGCTCTAAGATATTGCTGTAAATATAGTACATGTCTGGGGGTGGAGAGCTTTCACCCAATTTCTCCACGTTCAATTGATACATTAAGCTGGACAAGTCATGCTGTGCCTCGAGAGAGGTATCTCTTTGGAGAGCTGCGCTATATCGGCCCTCAGCCACAAATGTGAACAGCTCTTTATCTTTAATATTTCTTCTAAGCGTTGATTTTAACTTCAATGTTTAAGACTTCAAAAAGTAAATCGTTTGTCAGGTACGACTTTCAAGACTGTGTCATAGTCGATTCCTAGCGAAACTTTTGTGCTATAGTACTGTTCCTCATCGAACAGGACTGATCGCATAGTATTCTCTAAGATTATGCCTAATTTTTCGCACTCCTCAATTCTTCTCAGTATCAGAAATATGATTTGCTCATTTTCAAGGTCAAGGGTTAAAAATTTGGAGACAAACATAATCCCACCTCATACGAATCACGCTCCAATTCAATGGGTCAGTAGAGTTCTGTCACAAAGTTGGCCTGGGTGTTGTTAGAATGTACAGACAGAGAAGAAGGGGAAGGGAGTGTGACATAGAAGTGGCTAGGTGCCATGTTTCACACTGATTAAGCTTCATTATTGCAGAAGCTTTTATATAGGTGTTGAAGCTTTCTGAGTAACCCAGCCATTTCACCAGGTACATTTTTCTCTTTTCTCAACCTTTGCTGCCTAAAATTTTTTCAATTTTAAAAACACTTTTTCCTAACTTACATGTAACTTTCTGCAACTCCTCGCGGTAAAAGCCTCCAGTGACCTCTTCCCCATTCAAGTCTCCAACGTAATACATCATTATCTCGCCTTTAGGTCTCATAGCAGGAACTTTAAAAATCTCATGTGTCCATCTTTGTCAAATCCCTTCGCGAATTTATTTCCCGAACGTGATAGCCTTACATAATCATTGATTTCGAAATGTGTAGAGTGTGGTGGCGGTGCTTCATCTCTTCTCACTCTGGGCGCGTACCTCTTTCTAAAACTTCGTTAGGTGTTGTGCCAATTGTACGGTGGTGTGAACGGTTGTATGATGATGCCAATGACCCGAGAACGTTTATATATCTGTATGTGTTTTTATGTGTAAAATAGCGACGCATGCGTTCCTTTATAGTACGTTGAACTTTTTCAGCTAAAGAGGCCTTATGTATAGGACTGCTAGTGTAGTATTTGATATTAAACTCTGTCAGCATGTTCTGAAAAGCTCGACCTATAAATTCTTTCCTCATATCCGTACAAAAATAGGCCGGAACCCTTTCTTCTTTTAACATCAAAGTTTTGGTCGCTTTAGCAACTGTTTCAGGCGATTTATTTTTCAGGGGAATTAGCCACAGATATCTAGAGAATACATCTATTATGAATAGGATGTAGCGGTATCCGTCATTATATACTGAATATCTTTGCATGTCTGTTAAATCCGCTTGCTAAATAGAGTCAATCGAATCCGCGGTTGTCTTGGCCGTTTTAAACCTTTTTCTCACCGGTTTATGAAGTGTATAAGCATCCTGTTCTCGCAAAATCCGCTCAACATCTTTTTTCCTTACACCGTAAACACCTCTGTACAGTCTATTAACACCACCATAGAAGGCGGGGTTAGAAATGTCATAATGTTTACAGCGATGGCGTACTCAGTTGTGACACATGCGAGACTTGATCCAGGTCTTTTAACCTATTCAGATTACCTATCAATGTTTTGGGGACATTTATTTGTTGTAGTCTTGCCTTAATATGCTTCCATCCTGTTGATGAGTATCTGTCCCACTTTCCCACCAGATCATGAACAGTATCAACGATATTGGATCCTTATACCCTTGTTCCTTCAACAATGACCTTGCATGTATCGGCCCACTGTAAGATGGGGTCCTCACTCAATAGATTAGAAAGACTTAAGCCTTTATTCCTCAATATATGTGGAAGACTGTTTTTTAGCACATGTTCGATGTATTGTGTTCCGTTGTTCTTTGGTTGGTCATCTCTAACGTCGGGGACACGTCCTGTTTCGCCATGCTCAGCGCTACTTGCGCTGTGCCTAATAACAACGGAGAGCTCTGTCGGATTCTTATAATCTTCGTACTCGTGAAGAAATTTCTGCAAAGCCTCTTGGTACAAGAGCCTTTTCTCATCAGGTGACTTTTCACTGTTTAATAGGGCGAGCAAGTCGCTTTCCATTCTTTTAAGCCTACTTTTATGGGGTTCTAGAGCCGTGTCTTGAATCTTTGAACTTTGCAATGAAGCATACACCTCGTGCGGAATCACAACCACCTTGTTCATTATATTATTCTAGTCAGTAAAGGACCCAAAACTGAAAATAAGATAGTTAGGAATGATCCTCCTCTTTGTACAATAAATCCCTTTTTCTTACCCACAGTTTGACTTTTATGAGCGAGCGCTCGTATTATGTGAATACGTGGGTGAAGATCACAAAGCAAATATCCATAACGCTGGCTTGTGGCTCCTTTATAAACCTCCAAAAACTCCTTACGTTGATTCGGGAACATTTGATTGGCTAATACCCCAATTTGTGACACATCTCTACGTTGTGCGAATAAGACTAGATATTGTGTATTTAGCGACACAACGCGCATGTATCTATTTTTGAAAAATAGTTTCTGGTTGATGAAGAATACGCTTATGTTAACCCTTTATGGCCGAACTTTTTTGCGTAGGGTTGAGTCTAAATGCGTGTATTTGAAACGTTACGTATTCGACGCACAGTGCGGTAAAGGGTTAAGATGGTGGGAGAACACTGTAAATGTCTCGGCAAACGTTTTATCCATTTCCAACATGAGATCGTCAATTACAATAACTGTATGCTCATTAACTTTTAAAGAATTAACATCATATACACCCTTGTGGGACAAAATTTCATCTTCGTACTCGTTGAACACTGACTCATTCGTTGAATAGCACCATATTACTTTATGCAAAAATTTTGAGAACATCTCCCCCTTATCTTTAATGATTTTAAGCATAAATACAGTTTTTCCACATCCTATAGGGCCAGATATAATACATGTGGAGGGGCTTGTGAACCTGAATTTTTCTACAGATTCCCTCTCTAACACGTCACAACCCTAATTGGGTCATTTACAACATATTCCAAATTTTGAGTGCTGCTCCTTATATTTTGATTCCTTCTTCCACAGAACCGTAAATGACGACGATATACAGCACCCCATCATCTATATCACAGACGAACCCGATGACTCTGCAGCTACAGAACCCTTCTCCGCTGACGAACCCTCACGAGCGACAACTGTAGCATGCGACAGTTCAAAGCGGAAGCATGATGAAGAACCCTCCATGTCAGGCATAAAGCGTGCCAGGATTGCTCCGGTTGTTAGACCTCCAGTAATAGAGCCCCAACCCTCTACGTCTTAGGAAACAACCCCCACAATAGTACCTTCCTCAAATATACCCCATTGTTCAGTTCCGGGAACTTCCTCCACAGCAGCTTCTCATATTCTGGAGGATGGTAAAACATTCGAGTTGGTGCGCACCGCTACCACAACCCCTGCCCTGACTAGAAATCGGAACTTGGTCAGGATTGACACTGGATTCCTGTATACCAAGAGACTGCGGCGCGTAGTTGAACGTATTGTGGAGTTTGCCCTTCAGGACCGCGAAAAAACGTGAAGTCCGGTCGAAGTTATCCTTCAGGTTCTGGTCAGATGAGGGGGGACGATTTTTGGGTGGTAATACCGTTCAGATGTTTGTCAGCTGTAGATATACAGTAGAATATATCTTTGGGCGTATAATGCAAGCCTCTCAAAGTGGTACATCCTTCAATATGGACAACTTCATGGTAGATATTGTCAGAGTATTCCGGGTTGCCGCCTATAGTGCCAGACCTTATACTCTTAATTTCAATTCTCAGGTTATTTACAGAAAGCATTTAAACGTCGATCGTTGTTGTGTTTTATAGCAATAATTTTAGCTCATATGTTCACTGTGCTAAATACTTGGTCGCAAAAAATTTTGCTGCCGACGGTTGTGCAGCGTGCTCGTAAACTGGCTTTAGATTGTAAGCTTGAGTTTGAGTGTAATATGGGTCCTGAAGAACTGAGAAGGGCCAAGCAGGAAATTAATGCACGTACAGTCGTATATGGAATGGATGATCGTCGTAGGACTGTGTATGTTTTTAAAAGCAGCGTGAGAGATCGTATAAGACCTCTAATTATTTTAGGATTGTCAGGAACATCGTATCTTCCCATCCGTAACATAAGGGCTGTCTACGCCAGTTTTGATAAAAGTCGAAAATATGGAAGGCATCATGATTTGTGTAAGGGTTGTCTCGAATTTGCTGATGATATGGTGAAACATTGTAAGAATTGCTACATGGTATGTGAGCAGTGTTAAAGCCATAAATGTGAAAGTCATGTAGTTGAAACTGAGAAGAGGGAATGTAATGGGTGTAGACGTACATTTTTCAATAATAATTTCTTTGAACTCCATAAATCAAACAGCACTTGCAGGAAAATGAGGATTTGTAAGTGCGGCATGTTTCACATGAAGGATAATTGGGGGAATTTCAAACATAAATGCGATGAAATTCACTGTTCTACATGTCATGAAAAATATAAGGCAGACGGAATGAAGTATGTATGTTAGATGAAAGACGCTAAGCCTAAAATTAGCTCTTGTATAACCGTGTACTACGATATAGAAACTTACACGAACGTTGAAACCAAAGAGGACATCCCACATTTACTCCTAAGTCAGACTATCTGTGATGAGCGCATGGAGTTCGAGTGTAATGAGTGCCACAAATGTGGAAAACGGACAAACGTTTTGAAAACGAATGCACACGACAAACCTGTGAAACTCTTTGTATGCTATATTGTGAAATTGGCGGACAAGTTAAAAAAAAATGACTCTGTATAGTCCATTCTGATAGAACGGACTGCGATGATAGTTACTCTGCATACCATGAAACCAACGTTTTACACTCGATATTCTGCCAGTGTGAGGTGTATTTAAATCAGGTTAACATCTCGGCAGGAACGGAGTATTATCACCTACGAGCCTATCTGGAAAATATCCTCAACTTTTCAAACGAAGCGAAGGACACCTTTTTAACCGTCGAGGGATACTACCATGCTAAAGATGAAAATGGTATAAAGGATAAGTTCAAAAATTCTAAAAAAAAGATATACGAATGTTTTTGACGTCTTCATACGGATTTCACATTACAGGAGAAACTGCATATGAACTGGGTAGATATGAAGTTGCATAAATCTGGGATCTGATCAAGAAGAGGGCGCAAAACACGTTCTGATTCACATAATGGAGGCGTATTTGCGTAAACGCCGAGTGAAATTAAGCTCGCCAAAACAAATAGAAATTGAGAGACTTAATACACGCCACAGTAAAATACCCAATCAACAGGGTACAGATCAAACTATACACGGTGCCCGCCGTGTTGGCCTCGAAGCAACTAGAAAACGTGGCCATTGGATTTCTACCTAAAAGGATGTTAATTGGAATGCAGGACCACGCCTAGACGAATGGAAAATATAAAAAGAGTGCCTTTAAATTCGAGAATTTCTGCCTTAAAAATATTATTCTATACGTAAATGGTATCGCTTTGGGAGGGACTTAGATTACAGATGTACTCATCAGACGCGGTGTTCCAGCTTTGCGCGAGAGCTTATACTAATCTGGCTCATAATACAGGTGGCTGTGATGAGCTTGGGTTTGGTGTAACGCAGAAAGAATTTGTCGAAGAATTTAACTTTTATTAATTTGATATTACGCCTGACTTGTCTGCTGGCTGAAACACGCATTTAAGTCCACAACAGATTGGGAATATCTCAGTCAGGTTGAACTTGCCAAGACTATTATCGCGCCTATAAGCGTGCTAGTTTACCTCGAATCACAGGCACTAATAGAAGTTGATCGTTTCAGGAACGTGGTCACAGACTTTTAAAATGGACGCGAATACACTCCAGAGAGTAATGAAAAGTGACCGTTTCACACGTTCCAAATTTATCGGTGTGTTTGCGAAGAATCAAATATTGAATTTGCCAACTATGAGAAACTTGTACGGGATTATCGTTAACACCGACATTGTGGGTGGAGGTGAGGGAATTCATTAGTTTGCAATCTATTTTAAAAATAGGGAAAGAATGTACTATTTTAATTGACTCGGCGTTCAGCCCTGGAATGATTCTGTGTTTGAGCAGTTTATCGAGCAAATACATGTATCTGAGATTGTGTGGAACCCGTATCGCCTTCAAGGATATTATAGTAACAAGTGCAGCATGTACGCCCTCTCGTTTCTCATTCACATGTCACGTGGGAAGAGATTTATAAATTTTTAAAAATTATTCGATGTGTGCAACACTGAAATGAACGATAAAAATGTATGCAGAGAGATAAAAAAAAGGTTCCCATATGTTAGCACCCGCTGTATTGTGTAAAGGTGTATATCTCTATGTGTAAAGTTGTATATACACATTTGTAACTGTAAAAAGGTACCCGTTAAGACTTATTTAATGGACACTGGTTCCGCTTTGTACATGTTTTCTACCATTTAATAAATTAAATGAAAATACAACATTTTGTTCCTAACCCCCAAAAATACTTACCTTAGTTCCTCTCTGACTTGGCACTCGCTGGACCGGATTTGAGCCAATACCTTGAATTCTGTGTTCAGATCGCTGGTTTGGTTGTGGGATAAAGCATCCATATCACTTATTCCTCTTTCATCAAAACGAAAAGTAGCTATAACACGATCAAGTTCCGCATCGGTCCTATAAAGTTAAGAAAAATAAAGAGCTAAAATAAGAGAAAATGTCACGAATTTAAAAAATTATAATAATTCCGACTCGGAATTTTTAATAGGCTTCATTCTCTTTCTCACCCCGGAATTCGCGCGTCTCAGGCCCTCGTCACCTCTCGTTTCGTCTGGCCCAGCATCAACCGTGACGTCAGACGTTGGGCCCGAGCTTGCATAAAGTGCCAGAAAGCAAAAATTCACCGTCACACGACGGCACCTTTAGCTGTGTTTCGTCCCCCTGACGCACGTTTCGATCACGTACATCTGGACCGCGTTGGCCCATTTCCCTACTCAGGTTACAAGTATCTTCTCACCTGCATCGATCGTTTCACGCGTTGGCCTGAGGCGATCCCTATAAAAGACATCACGGCTGAATCCGCCGCCCGCGCCTTCGTCAGTGGTTGGGTCTCCCGCTTTGGAGTCCCATCAACAATCACTACTGACCGTGGTCGGCAATTCGAATCCGCCCAATGGAAGAGCCTGACTCAAATTTTAGGTTGTTCCCGGATTCGGACTAGAGCGTATAGGCCCATGGCAAATGGCCTCGTCGAGCGACTACAACGTCACCTGAAGGCGTCCTAAGGATGACCACCACCGGTCCACGGTGGACCGATGCCCTTCCCCTCGTTCTCCTGGGAATTCGGGCAGCGCTTAAGGATGACCTCCAATGGACATCGGCCGAATTGGTGTAAAGTACTCCCCTGCGGTTACCCGGATAATTTTTCACTTCGTCAGAAGCACATCCTTCGGTGGATGGAAGCACGTACACCGACGCTTTACGGACGACCATGCGCAACTTTCGTCCGGTTTCCACTCGTCATCCTAATACTCGTCGCATTTTTGTCCCCGCCCATTTGTCCTCCTGCACCCACGTCTTCGTCAGAAACGACATCATCCGTCCTCCCCTACAACATCCATACGACAGGCCCTTTCCAGTGCTGCGGAAGGGTGACAAGACTTTCACCCTCAATCGTGCTGGACGCAAGGACGTAGTGTCGATCGACCGCCTGAAGCCGGCGTACCTCGAGGACAACGCAATTTCCCCAACAGTTTCCCCACAACCTACTAGAGCAGCCCCAACTCTACCCATTTCCCCAGTCCAGGAAGATGCCACGCGCCCTCCCGCCACCGAAGCACCGCCAAACACAAGACCTGGTGTCCGTACTCGAAGCGGCCGCGTCAGTTTCGCCCCGAAATGGTGATCCTTTTATCATCGTTCCTGTGCAGTCTCTGAGAGGGGACTACTTTTAGCGGAACAGACAACTACAGACAGAAAACAAACAAAGAACAGCCATAGGAATTCTTTTCACCGCCATTTCTCAAACATTCTTAGAAGACACGCGGTGTCAAGCAATAAAAGAAAAACAATGACGCTAGCCTCGAAAAGCGGAATTCGAATGTTGCTAAGGTTATAAAAGTCGCAGTCAGCTCATATTCACCCCCACTCTTTTCGTGCGTTCATCTCGCAAGTTCATCCTTCACGTCGTTACAGCGTCAGCTTTAGCCGGCTCCCTTCAAGGCCCACTTCAACACTTTTCACCCAAGAACGCATCATCACTTGAAGTAAGCCAAGTCTTTCCCGCTGTAGGCGTTTTCATTGGACTTTTTCACCAATCATCCTCGGGAGCACCGGCAAAGCTCAACGCTACAAGAAAACATCCTCAAGGTGGACACATTACGTGACTCGACGACGACGCTACAAACCCAAATCACCACATCTGTTCAGCTTTCACCACTTTACGTAAAACGGCCGTCAACGAGAATCCATTAGGCCCGTCAACACTTCACAGTGAAGACCTTGACTTACGGAACAAACTTCTAAGGGGCAGTCATAAGAACCCCGGGCCTACGTCTGCAAAATCACCTTCAGGCCATCCTGCATCTCAAGAGGCAACAACAGGCGACCGGCGCGGCGCCCGCTCAACAGACCAATCGGACGGTCAACACCTCGAGCCTCTTAGTTGAACAGGCCACCCTCCAAGCAACGCGTCATCCTAGAGGTATCACTCTCTTACTGGTAAGCCTTGTCCCTTTGCTTAAAAACAATAACGTAAAGCCTACCCAGTGAACCGCAGAAGAGTAGGCTATAAACGCAGTGTTTAATAATTCGGTCAAACTGACTCTCGTTAAAACGCGTTAGGCCGATGTCCTAATCTGAGTTCCATTCCAGTACCGTAACTCCGTGTAGCATCTACTATTGTGTTCATTCATATAAATATTTCACATCCGTTTATTTATGTGATAGATTTAAGTATTCTCTTACTGAAGGCCTAATTCATTTACGGTGTTTCAACTTAGTACATCCCTTCCAATTATCATTAGGCCACAGCATCTTGCTTCTATGTTCCATTTACAGTGTGTGTAACCACTCAGCACCATATAATTGCCTTTATATAATTGATATTCGTGTAATCATTGTCATAGTATTTCTCCCAATCATCATTAGGTTCCAGGATCTTGTTTAGTAGTCCATAACTGCGTAACTCTGACCTACATATGCAGTGTAATACGTGACCTAAAGAGCATCATAAACTCACGTCCCTAATTTCTATAGTTCTTAGGCTGCATCATTTATTCTGTATTTATTCATAATAATCAGAGTGTTACATAATCTATTTTTGTATTATAACGTACATGCTTAATTTCTCTAATCACTAGATTTCATATTTCATGCTGTGTCCCATTTTTGCATAACATTAGACTCTCATAAATGAGCGTATTTCTTTACAATTGATCTGTATAATTCTTTTCCTCATTTACTAATCCTCAGTCAGACTTTTCCATAATACAAATGCCTTTATAGAATTGTTAAGTACTGTAATTATTGTTTATCACTTGTGTTCACTGTGAACAAATAACTTATTTATTTTCTTAATTAAATACAAAACAATAAGATGCTTTTCATAACCTTAACTATATTTGCTTGGGTGTAATCCAAGCTGGTGACCTCGAAGCAATTCGTATCACTCAGAAATATTATAGTAGGCGTACTCCATTAGCCACCGTCAACCGGTGATACTGTAGGACATCATAAATTGTTAACCCAGCCTGTCATTAATAAACAATCAACTTGCATCAATTAATCACTAGCATTAAATTAATCATTATCACCTTAAACGGCTAAATCTATGCCCACTATATATATTATATATATATCCAATATATATATTATATATATATATATATACACAACATATATATATATATATATACATACACAATATATATATATATATACAATATATAAATATTATATATATATATAGTACAATATATATATATATATACATATATATAATATATATATATATATATATACATACAAATATATGTATATATACACATATATATATATATACAATATATATATATATATATATATATATATATATATACTCACACACACTGACTTCAGTTTTCAATCGCAGTTCTCCTGCTAACTTCGCTAGAATGCAAGAGGTTGCACCACCGTGCAAGAGGTCCGCACGTTTGAGGTTAGTTCCGCTCTCTCTCCAAACGGCGAAAAACAAAAGAGAGACGTCCGATTCTAAGAGGATCAAGGGGGAGATATATTGAAAGTGGAAAGACGAACCGGAATTGGACGGAATTTGCAATTCTAGAAGTCGACGAAGAAACTCGCCTCTCTCATCTCGACTTTTTTCGGTGAACGCTGCTCTCCCTACGTCCAGCTGAAAGACTCTCTTACTGGCAATAATCAAACTTCGGTTTCTCAACGAACCTACTGTATGTCTGTATGGACAGTAAAGCCTTAGACACTCGTTCAAACCCTCGTGGTTTGCCTACCGAGTGCTAAAACATATATTTAGTGAAGCATCGAGCAGCGTGACCAGCTACTGCCCGAAAAATACCATTAGACCGTCTTCGACCGAAACTTTCCTGTGCCAAGTCCCTGCACATTCGGTTTATCTTCTCTCACTCTTCTCAATTCTCTTCTCTTCTGAAATTGTGCTGCGCCAATTCCCTGCGCATTCGGTTACTCTTCTCTTCTCTCTCTCTCTCATCTCATCGGTGATCGATCACCTATCGGGTCAACTAAACGCAATGGATGGACTCGGATCCAACTAAGTCGCGTCCAAATCGAGCCTCTCGAAATTTTGACGAGAAAAAAAAAATTTATTCGACACGTTTGTACTGCTACTGATTATCACGTCGTATTTAATTTACCGAATTTTCTAGAAAACTTACAAATTTTACAGAATTCACAAGAATTTAATCACGCCCTAGCTAAGCTACCAATAAGGTTACTTTGGCAGGTACATCGGAGAAGATAATAAAAAAATCAATAAAAAATCATCAAACGCAACGAAACAAAACTGTACAGTAGAAATATAAAAGCGCCTCTACATAGTAACCGTTATTATAATTTAAAAAATATTATTATTCAAACTACCTTCAGAAATTATATCAATACATTTAAATACAAAAGACAAAAATGAAACCCAGAAACTTCATGTCATCATCCTCGAAAATCACGAACCCTCTTAATCTTTGGGGGAAGCACACAGAGATTACCACAGCGCTATTGGCAATCTAAAAGGCTCCATCTCCGGTTAACACTCTAGCTAAAGTTTTCAATTTGCACGAGTAAACCCAAATGAAGTTTAAAAAAAAAATTATAAAACAGTTGTTAAATAAAAAAATGTAAATATTAATACCAAAAATTAATTTAATACATTAATTCCAACTTGAAACGCTAAATTTCATAGGAAGCAAACTCGTAATTCACAAATTACATCTGAGAAACAACTCTCTCCTTCAACACAAAACCCAGTATAGTTTGTAAATCACAAGAATTCCAGTAATTTATCGTTTTCAAGTGACTCTACAAATTTACATCGTTATTCTAAATAAGAACAGATATTATGAACTAAAAAATACAACGCAACCTACTATGTAAACAAAAATTAAAACAAATCACTGCATAACGAAGTGTGTTCGCTTTGTTTGTAAGCGAGCCTCTATAAAAATATTCCTATCCGAACAAACTGAATTTACATCCGGGCCTAATTTTGTAATATTTTCTATGGAAACGCGCGAACGTATATTTTTTTTTCATTTTTTAATATCTAAAATAAAATGTTAAAACACTCCTTAACACAATAAAATCTAATTTCAGAATAAAAAAAATTTAAACAGCCTAACATACAAAATATCATTCGGAATTGTCTTGAAAATGAAAGAAAGAAAAAAATAGACAACAACAATCAGCCACCTAAAAATATAAAAATTGATGAATATATATAAAAATATAAAAAACAAATTAATTTATCAAGAGAATTAACGAAAACCATAACTGTATTTTAATTAAACAAATTTTTATATTTTATAACAAATTTTGCTTACTTTGAAGTCTCACACAATTTATATACGGCAAACATAATAAACTTAAATAGTCCAAATTTGACCCAGTATAAATTAGTCTTTAACGATTATTTTTCGACTTTAAACCTTAAAATTAACTTAAAATTATAAAGTGAACTAAAACTACAAAGCGATGCCTATAAATCCATTATTTACATCCAGTCAAAAAATAATCTTAAAAAACTGCCTACTATATATTCTGGAAAATTTTGTTACTTGTTCATTCTTTTACAATTCGCTACTGTATACATATTATATACACCTACAAATGCGTTACCCATACACCCATACGCTGACACTTTAAACCTTACCGCATAAAAATGCATGCCACAATCTATTTAAAAAACTAAAATAGCTTAATTCATATAAGTAAGTGTAAAATTTATTTACTAATTATTCTTATTATTATCATCACAATTATTACACATTCCGAAATGTTAACACAAAAAAAGACTTTAAACACAAAATAGGTAGACTTTTGACAGGAGTAATAAAAGTGGGAGGAAAGAAAAAAAGGAATGAGTTATCGGACAGCAATTATCAATTTGGAAATTTCTCTCTCCGACCGAACGAAACGAAATTTAAAGAAAACGGACTGAGGAAGGGAATCAACGAGAAGTAAAAAGAAAACAAACGACTCTCGACTTAAATTTTTGACTCAAACTGAGTCGGGACAGTGAAAATAAAAATTTGACTCGGAGCAGTTTGGAAATCTAGACTCCAACGAGAAGAGAAAAAAATAAAAATTTGGACCCCGAAAATTACGAGGACGCTACGAGGATTTCGAAAGTGAAGCGCCATTTTTAATTACAGATACAATGAATTGTTAAGGAATGCAAATCGAAATTTGCCTGCAAATGGGGTACACAATGCATCTTACTATTTAAATAATCGAAGCAGAATATTTATTTATGCAATAATACTGATAACAACAATTTCGACCGAAATATAAGGCGACGTGGGAAAGCCCTTATATTTATATAAAGGAACACCGCGTAGCCACCAAAATACCGTGGTTAATTTATTTTAAGGGCCCATTCCTTCATTATTAATTCATTATTTACGTTACTTTTATTCATTTTCTCTTTATCTTTCATCGTTCTCTTTACACTCGTTTCGCTGTACTTTATAAATACGGGTAGACGTTTGCCGGTGGGCACCATTACAATTCAAACAATGCAAAGGGGACTGGGGGAATACCAGTTGACTAACTTTTATTTATGCCAAAACGCTTTTAGATAAACGGGGTAATGCGAGGGAAGGGGGTGTACTTAACGTTAACATTTAAGCAGGAAAGAGACGAAATACTATTCTAAATTTACAAGTACATCGCAACACACAAAAACACCTTCTTAAGCCTAAGGCCTTCCGATAACTGACTCTTGGGCATTTTCTACCCAGCCTCTAGCCTGGGCCGATTCTTAGTGTTGCTAACTCGTATTTCTATATTTTTTAATACAACCATTTTTAATTTCTTATTTTAAAACTTAATTGAACATTATTAAATTCTTATAAACAAACATTTAATTCTTAATTAGACATTACTTCAATAGTTTATATATAATATAACGAGGGTTCGCGCGTCTTAAGGTACCTAAGCGCCAGCACAGGCGAAATCGTGTTTTTGATGGATATCACTATTTTCACCCTTCCTCTATCCCGTGGTTTGGGTTATAATGACGTTACGACACTAGAAGTATGGTTGAAAACCTTATGAAGCGAACTACTTTTTTCACCTCTATCGCCAGCCAAAAGTTCACCCAAAGTTCGGCAAAATAAGAAAATCAAAAAATAAAAAAAATATATATATATATATATATATATGTTAACCCCCCTTTTATGGCCCTGAGTCGGTTCGGAATCGACGGGGGTTCTGGTTAGGAGGCAAGCAACGGATATTTCTTCTATAACATTCTAATTCTTTTCGGTCGCCACTCTGTTAAACTCTTGGCTACAGACTCGCCAGACTGTTATGCCAATATCTTCTATGGTGCTTGGGTTGTCCCTTAATTTGGGCAAAGGGTCGCCACTCTGTTAATTCTTCTCTTTCTATAATACTCTGATACTTTCTCTGATACTAAAATTATCGACTTTTCTTTTATAACTTGTCGACTTAACTGACTAAGTTCCCGAAGAGAGCACGGCTCGCAGGGAAAAATAAAAAGTTTCTTTTACTTTGGTTTACTTCTTAAAAATATACAGGTACTGCTCTGAATTTACAGGGGTAGAGGTTCGACCTCTTTCGACCATGGCTCAGGCCGGAATCAAAAAATATTAAGAAGGCAAGGGGCCTTTGCCCCCTCCCCGCAGCAAGGCTGCTAACAAAGGAGTCCTAATGAAATGCTAATCTGAAGTGCAATGAAGAAGTGCTGTAATTTTACAAATACATGTATAATATAGCTAAACTTAAATGTTTTGGGGTAAGACAGTTGAAGGTTAAATTTCCCCCCTTTTTAAACACATGATCAAATGTTTTAAAAGATTGCAAAATAAAAATTTAAAAAAATAAAAATAAAATAAAAACTAATTTGTATTTTTTCGCCGAGTCTACATTTATGAAGGCGATATCATTTCGTAATAGTACATATAAGTACAAATTAAGTACACGACTGAGTACGTATTAATTTTGGTTCATTACAATTACGATTACAATTATGGATTACTTCACATTTACTTATTGTTTAATTACACTTCCATTTTAAAGTACATTCTTACATTATAAATTAAATCATTACATTTAATTACAGTTCCAATGAAGTACATTACAAGTTATTACCAATTACAGCTTCATTAAAGTACATTACGTTATATTAAATTAAAGTATTACAGCTAATTACAATTAAACAGTTACTATAACTTTTTTTTTTTTTTTTCAGTGCCTCACATTAATAGACAATTAAGATGTTAAATATAAACAACGTACATGGCACTTACGAGATAATTTATTTACGAAATAATATGCTATAATATGTTATGAATTTGAAATCAGAGCGAACGGAGGTATTTTATCTTTGAGGCGCTCGATTCTGTCGTAGTGAGTGGAATTTTATAATTTAACTCAGCATTTTTGAGTTCAATGCGGGAGGTGAAATAATAAAAGAAAATAAAACGTAAAAAGAATACATGTACGTAATCATGATCGTCAATAGACATGTACGACTGCACACAGTAGTGTACACATATCATTCGTCACACAATAGGTTGTGTGCGTAATATAGACACGAGTAAACATAGACTGATAAGTTGATAGGGCATAAGTAGACAATTGGTAGATGAATGAATAAGTAATAAAATTAATAAAGGATAGCGGTCAAGAAAGAACATGAATGTAAGAATGAGTATGGTTGAATAATTATATTTATACTACATAACACCACAACATTATTACTAAAGAATTTACCATACATTGAATACGGAAGATGTCCAAATACTAAGAACGTGATTCAGTGTACAAAGTATGGGAAACGTAAAGAGAATAAAGTTATTTTATGACGTCATAGTGTATAAGTCATTATTTAGAAAAGATGAATTAGGGAAATACAGTAATGAATAAAGAAGTATAAATCGAAATTCTATCCAAAAACTCGCTTAGGCGATTTTGGTTTCTTATGTAAAAATGAACATTCAACATAAAACTATACGAACATAAGTTCTGCATCAAGACAATGAATCCATATAATGATGGTGTAGGAATTGTTCATTGTTCACTTTTTACATATATATATATATATATAAAATATAAAATATGAAAATATATTCCAAAAATTCATCAACATCTTCATTAGTCTACTTAGAACTCTAAATTAGCCAAAAATAAACGTTCTAGCTCAATTAATAACAGAGATACTATTGCCAGAATATTGCTGAACTTTGGAGGCGATTTCTGACGAATTTTAAGTTTGGCGCTTAGGTACCTTAAGACGCGGGACCCCTCATATATGTATTGTGTGTATGTATACATATATATATTGTATATATATATATATATATATTGTGTATATATATGTATATACAGGGTGTCCCGTAAGTCCGGCATCATAGGAGAAATTCATATTTTTCTATTTCTACAAACCATAAATGTACCTGTACCAACAATTCCTTGGTCATTGGATAGGACGTCGAGGGCCTGTGGAATGTCTAGCTAGAAGCCCGGATCTCACGCCACTAGAGTGTTATCTCTGGGGCCACTTGAAAGCGCTGGTATATCCAGAGAAAATTAGGAGTGTTGAACATTTGCGGCAGTGCATTATTGGGGCATGTAACACCATTACTCCTGACATCATTCACCGTGTGCTTGCTGACTGGGTATCACGTCTGAATTTCTTTATTGAAAACAATGGTGGACATATTTAGCACGTTCTGCAAATAAAAGCGTTTGTTTTGCCTTTTTTATTATTTTTCCTATGATACCGGACTTATGGGACCCTGTATATATATATATATATATATATATATGTGTATATATATATAAATATATATGCCTGTGTGTATATATATATATATATATGTATATGTAAAAATGAACAGTGAATATTTCCTATTTAATCTTTATATTCAAATATTCAGTTTTACATTTTTGATTTAATCTCTATTCTTGCAGTGTCACAACCATGCTACCTACCATTTCTATGGTTAAGTCGTATCTATGTTTGTGCCATTGGAGGTTCGTTGTGAGAAGCGAATGTCCCTTAATTTCATTCCTTCATAGTACAAACAAGACACTTGACGGTTTAGATCGTTTAACATTTCCATCATAATATTACCCTATTACCCATATCTCCATTTTACATTTATTATAGACTTTATGATAATTAATTATTGTAGTCTTGCATCGAACCCTCATCCCTAAATTTTATTAGATTATGTATGTCCATTGCATGTGGCATGATTTGAACCCTTGTTTATACTTCTTTAGTCATTTACTTAATTCTTCCTCAAACGTACCCAATTCCTTAATATTTACTTTATACTCATGTATGTATATATATTTAATTAATAGTTTCACTCACTCTTTGTACAATGGCTATAAACTTTTCATTACTGTATTTCTCTAAATTGTTCCTACTAATTTCTCCCATTAATGACTTGTAATGTACGTACAAATTAAATAACTATGGCGTGTTAATTATGAATTGACGTATGGCATAATTTGAATAACTATGACATCATAAAGTAGCGTAATTCCCTTCACATCTTCCATACTTTGAATACCGATCATATCTTTAGTATTCAATGTATGGTAAATTCTTTAACATAATATTATTATTCGGCGATATTCATCCATACGTCCATATTTTATCTTGACCGTTATCTTTTACTAATTTTATTAATTATTCATTCATCGACCTACCTATTTTCTACCTATGCCCTATCAACCTATCAGTATATGTTTACTCGTGTCCATCTATATTACGCACACAACCTATTGTGTTACGTACCGATATGTGTACAATACTTTGTGCGTTCGCACATGTTCCCTGATGATCATGGTTACGTACATAGTTACATACATGTAAATATGTCCACATGTATTCCTTTTACATTTTCTTTTATTTATTTCATTCCTCGCGAGATATTCGTTCATGCTGACGGAAGTGTTCGAATTCCAATCACCAGACAAAAATGAGAGCTTCTAAGGTGAAAATCTCCTCTTGCTTGCTTCTAATCATAAAACATTTTTATGTGTGTCATAATATATATATATATGTATATATATATATATATATATATATATATATATATATATATATACCGTATGTGCCCATGTGCATCCTAATTGCCTATAAATATCTAACACTGTAAAAAACTAGTTAACTGTTTAATTGTAATTAACTGTAATAATTTAGTATAATGTAATTCATGTACACTACTTTAATGAAACTATAATTAACAATAATAATTTAATATAATGTAATTAATGTACCTTAATGAAACTGTAATTAACGATAATAAGTGAATGTGAATTAATTGGTAATTATAATCACAGCTGCATTAAACCGAAATTACAACGTACTCAGTGATGTACTTGGGATTGTACTCAAGGTACGACCAGACATTATGTCGCCATTTAAGAATGTACACTTGGCGATATTATTATTATTATTTTTTGTATTATTATTTTTTCGTTGGAATAAATTTTTGAGTTGCTTCTTATTTTGCCAAATAATTGGTGACTTGTTCTTTTCAAAATTTCTTAATTATTTTTTTAGATTTAGCTTCATAATGAACCCTGATTAGATTTTTCAATATCCTTATTTTGTATGCATTCTCTCTTCGTAAGGGTGAAGTCGTGTCTTGCCTAAGCATGTAATTGTAAATCTTGAACCTTTAATTTTTGCTCATATGCATATTTTAGTGTAAAGATGCATAGTTCAATTTCCACTTCTAATTAGGCTGACCATACGTACCGTTTTGAACGGGACAGTACCGTTTTGTATGGGTTTTTGTATGGGTTCTGTCACTGAAGAATAATTGTAAGCTCAATATGTTTATGTACTTACTTTTTCATGAATACAGAATATTACATAACCCCCGTCCCTTTTTTGCCATCCCAATGTCCCGTTTTTGTCTCAAGGAAATATGGTCAGCCTACTTCTAATTAACTTGGCAGACCAGAAAACATCAGCTCTGTCTGAAAATACGCGGTTTAAGATAAAAATATGGCTTCCCCTTCCTATATCTTGTTTATCTGTTTAAACATTGCGGCAACAAAGTTTACTGTAATTTCAAATATTGTGCAAAAATAATACAGCCTTTTCAACATTTAATAATAATGATATTAGCAGATTATGGGTATATAAAAGCACAAAATTTCTTCCATGTTCATTCTGACTATTCTGACTATTCTGACTAGACTGATGTAACTTAGCGGCTGAAGTATTACCTGTAACATTTTAGCAGTAAATTACAGTAAGAAAAAGTCTTTATCTTCTTCTTTGAGCCGTGCTCTCTTCAGAGAACTTAGTCGTTAAAATCTCCCGATACGTTACAAGAAGAATCAGGGAGCCTTCAGAGAATTTAGTAAACCTCCCAGAATCTTCCGAACCACGATAGAAGAACTCGGAGAGTAGTATCGAAGAAAACTAGTGCGAGTAACAAATCCATTGCTGCCTGCCCTCTAACCAGAACCCCCGTCGACTTCGAAAGGACCAAGGCCATATTATTATGTGTATATATAAATGTACATATATATATATACAGGGTGGGCCGTAAGTTTCCATACATAGGAAAATATACATTTTGTTATGGACAACCATTTTTATTTATATAATATGCTCTACATGGTTGCCATTGTTTTGAAAACACATTTCAATACGTGTTCCCCACTGTTGATGAACACGCATTAGCACAGTTGACGTTATGCTTGTAATGGCGTTGGTGATACGTTCCTTTAGATGATTTATGTCTCGTATCTTTTCCTGATACACCATGGCCTTCAAGTGCCTCCAAAGATAGAAATCAAGGGGGGTGAGATCTGGGGATCTGGGAGGCCACTCCACAGGACCACGCCGACCAATCCAAGCATCCGGAAACTGCTGATCCAAATACCGACGCACGTGAAGACCATAATGAGGTGGAGCTCCATCTTGCTGGAAGTAAACTGGGAAGTTACCTTCCTCGTTTAGCAGGGATGGGAAAATCTCTTCTTGCAACATGTTAAGATACCTTTCGGCATTAAGACTTCCACTGACAAAAATTGGTCCAATAATTCTGTCACCCCATATCCCGGCCCACACATCACTTTACCGGCACCTTGCATCTTCGTCGGACTCAGCCAGTTAGGGTTAGCATTACTCCAATAACGTATGTTTTGCCGATTAACCTCTCCATTGACGTAAAAATTTGCTTCATCAGTAAACAAGATCTTACGTCAAACGCATATTCTTAGGGTATCTGAAACATAAAAACAAACGTTTAATTTTTCCTATGTATGGAAACTTACGGCCCACCCTGTATATATACATACATATAAATGTATATATATATATATATATATATATATATAAATGTGTGCATATATGTACTGTATATATATATGTGTGTGTGTGTGTGTATATAGATGTATAATATATATAATAATACATATATAATACATATATATGTATATATATGTATATATATATGTAATATATATATATATATATAATGTGTAATAATATATATATTATATATAAATATATATATATATGTAATATATATATTATATATATAATATGTATAATATATATTATATAATATATATATATATATATATAATATATATATATATATATATACACATATATAATATATATATATAATACATATATAATATAAGCACACCAGACAAAAAATTAGTCACCCCTCTCAGAATGTACCTAATAACGTGTGACGGCGCCTCTGGCCTTGATAACCGCACGAATCCGGCGAGTTTAGTGTGCGGAGCTACGCCTGCTGGTTCAAATTCATCGTCACTGGAACGAGAGGGCCCATTTCCTGGTACGAAAAACATCCCCAGAACATCACGGAACCACCTCCAGCCTGAACAACACCTTCGACGCATTCAGGATTAAAGGCTTCATTGGACCTGCGATGTACTCGTCGCCTCCCATCATTGGAGAACAAACAAAAACGGGACTCATCGGACCAAATTACACGTTTCCAATCTGCCGCAGTCCAGTTTTTGTGCCTCTGAGCCCATTTATAACGTGCCAATTTGTGACTTGCTGTTAACAGCGGCCTCTTCCGTGGTACCCTGCTCCAGATGTCCATCGCATGCAGTTCTCGTCGCAATGTCCGTTCGGAAATTGGTCGCTGGAGAACCTCATTGGTTTCTTGGAGCAATTGTTCTCTGGTTTGAAAACGATTTGCAGTTACTAGACGAGAAACATGGCGGCGGTCCCTATTGTCGAGAATTGTTTTCCGGCCACAGTTACGCCGTCGATTTTCAGTTGATTGCGAACTACACCACTCTTTGTAAACTCGCTGGACAGTACGCGTTGACACACCAACAAATTGGGCTACTTCAGACATTTTGTGTCCGTGGGCTCTGCCAAACACGATGGCTCCTTTTTGCCACTGAGTAACATCTGCCTCACGACCCATTTTGCAGACTATATCCAACACACACTTTGTTCTTCACCACCTCACGAAACAGATCTGATCCTGTGTGCTACGTCACCGCTACTTGTCACTTACCAATGCTACATCAGCGCCCTCTGTGTGACCTTGAACTTCCTACTATCGGTGCTATTAGGGGTGACTAATTTTTTGTCCGGTGTGCTTATATATATAATACATATATATATATATATAATATAATAATATATATATAATATATAGATATATATATATATATATATATATATATACACACACATATGTATATATAAATATATAATTGTTAACCCCTCCTTCTATGCTCTGGTTGGTTCGAATTCGACGGGGGTTAGGAGGCAGCAACGGATTTGTTACTTGCAGTAGTTTCTTCTAACTACTCTACGAGTTCTTCTATAGTGGATCGGAGGATTCTGAGAGGCTTATTAAATTCTCTGAGGGTTCCTCCGATACTTCTTGTAACGTATCGAGAGATTTTACTGACTACGTTCTCTGAAGAGAGCACGGCTCGAAAGAGAAGATAAAGACTTTTTCTTACTGTAATTTACTGCTAAAATGTTACAGGTAATGCTCAGCCTCATAGTCTAACTCAGAATGAACATGGAAGAATTTTTGTGAGTTTATATACCCATAAACTGCTAACATCATTATTATTAAATGTTGAAAAGGCTGCATTATTTTTGCACAATATTTGAAAATAAAGTAAATCTTTTAGCTGTGGTAATGTTTAAACGAATAAACAAGATATTTGAAGAAGCCATATTTTTATTGTAAACCGCGTATTTTCAGATCTGATGCTATTATGATCTGCCAAGTTAACTAAAAGTGGAAATTGAACTATGCATCTTTACACTAAAATATGCATACGAGTAAAAATTAAAGGATTAAGATTTACAATTAAATGCTTAGGCAAGATATGACTTCGTCTTTTATAACGAAGACAGGACGTATACAAAACATGAACATTGCAAAAAGTTACTCACGAGTCATTATTAAACTAAATCTAAAAATGATTAAGAAATTTAAAAAAGAACAAGTCACCAATTATTTGGCAAAGTAGAAAGCACATCAAAAATTTATCCCAACGAAAAAAATAATAATAAAAAAGTAATAATAATATCGCCGAGTGTACATTCCTAAATGGCGACATAATGTTGGGTCGTACATTGAATACAATCCCAAGTACATCACTGAGTACTTTGTAATTTTTGTTTATTACAGCTATGATTATAATTACCAATTAATTCACATTCGCTTCTTATCGATAATTACAGTTTCATTAAAGTACATTAAATACATTATATTAAATTATAATCGTTAATTATAGTTTAATTAAAATACATTAATTACATTATATTAAATTATTATCGTTAATTATAGTTTCATTAAAGTACATCAATCACATTATATTAAATTATTACAGTTAATATAGTTTTTTTTTTACAGTGTTACATATTTATAGAAAATTAGGATGTTAAGAGTATAACATAAAGTACATGGGCACATACGGTATATATATATGTGTATATATATAAATATATATATATATATATATATATATGTATATATATATATATATATATATATATATAATATATATATATATAATATATATATATATATATATATATATACAGGGTGGGCGGAAAGTAGCTCCCTATTTTGGATTGGTAAAAAAATACGTATATTATCCATTTATTTCAGAAGAAATAATATGAAAAGGTAGGCATACATGGTAGGTTTTCTCTAAAATTCAATGTGGGCTCCAACTCTTTCCACCAGCTTCTGGAGCCGCCCAGGAATGGCGTCCACTGACTTTAGCAGGAACTCCGGCGGGATGGAGGACATGACTTCCCGAATTCGGTCCTCCAGTTCTTCCAATGTCCTCGGTTTGGGCGGTAGACTTCTTCCTTTACCCATCCCCAAAGAAAGAAGTCGCACGGTTACCGCTGAAAAACGGCAGAATCGGTTCAGTGTAACGGTGTGGTGTGGTATGACCTCAGATCAGGTTGTGGGCCCGTTCCTTCTGCGCAACACCATGAATGCTGAGCGGTACCTTGCTATGTTGCGAAACGAGGTCTGGCCGGTTGTCAGCACATGGGAGAACATCGACGATCTGATATTTATGCAAGATGGCGCCCCTCCGCACTTCGCTCTTGTTGTCCGTGAGTGGCTGGATGCCCACTTCCCTGGGCGTTGGATGGGTCGTCGTGGTCCACATCAATGGCCAGCCAGGAGCCCCGACTTGACACCGTGCGACTTCTTTCTTTGGGGTGGGTAAAGGAAGAAGTCTACCGCACCAAACCGAGGACATTGGAAGAACTGGAGGACCGAATTCGGGAAGTCATGTCCTCCATCCCGCCGGAGTTCCTGCTAAAGTCAGTGGACGCCATTCCTGGGCGGCTCCAGAAGCTGGTGGAAAGAGTTGGAGCCCACATTGAATTTTAGAGAAAACCTACCATGTATGCCTACCTTTTCATATTATTTCTTCTGAAATAAATGGATAATATACGTATTTTTTTACCAATCCAAAATAGGGAGCTACTTTCCGCCCACCCTGTATATATATATAAACAAAATACACACAATGATGTTTTATAAATTAGAAGCAAGCGAGTGGAGATTTTCACCTCAGAAGCTCTCGCTTTTGCCTGGTCAGCGGAATACGAACACTTGCAGAAGCATTTATGAGTATTGCGAGAAATTAATTAATTTAAAGAAAAGAAATAAAAAGAATACATGTGAACGTACTTACATGTAAGGTAACTACGTACGTGATCAAGATCATTTGCGAACCTGTACGAATGCATAAAGTTTTGTACACATATTGGTAGTCACACAATAGGTTGATAATAGGTAGAAAATAGGTAGCTGAATGAATAATTAATAAAATTAACAATTGATAAAGGTCAAGAAAGGAAATGGACGTATGAATGAACAACATATAAATAATAACGTATAGAGTGTAAAGTTTTTATTATTATGTTAAAGAATTTACCATACCTTGAATACGAAAGATATCCACATATTAAACACGTGATTCGGTATTCAAGGTATGGAAAACGTGAAGAGAATTAAGTAACTTTATGACGCCATAGTTATTCAAATATGCCATAAGTCATTTCATAATTAATACGCCATAGTTATTTAATTCGTACGTACAGTACTAGTCATTATTGGGAGAATTTAGAAGAGATGAATTAGAGCAATATAATAATGAAAGTTTTATAGCCATTGTAAAAAGAGTGAGTGGAACTATTAATTAAATATATATATATATATATATATATATTATATATATACTTATACGAGTATACAGTAAATATTAAGGAATTGGATACATTTGAGGAAGAATTAAGTAAATGAATGAAGAGGCACAAACAAGGGTTCAAATCACGCCACATTCAATGTGCATGCATAATCTGATAAACTTTAGGGATGAGAGGTACTCGAACGGTCCCAGCGTAAATTCCATAAATTTCCACTGCGCTCGCGAAGGTGTCGCAATTACAAACAATTTGAAGGTTCTATCCTTAAATGCTCGTAGCCTACGAAATAAAAGAAACAAATTTTTTTTTCTTTAATTGATTGTAAAGACTATGATATAATTGCGATAAATGAATCGTGGTTTAGCACTGAAACTCGTGACTTTGAAGGGGAGTATCAAATTAAAGGTTATAGACTTTTTGTTAAAAACAGAATAGATAGGCGAGGAGGCGGTGTTATGTTGTATATCAAAGATAATATAGCGAACGTTATAGAAGTAAAGCACACAATTCCAGAACAGATAGATTCGACTATAGCAGAACTTAAATTGAACGATTTCAAACTTGTTGTTGCGGTTATATATAGGCCCCCTAATCAAACAGCTGATAGGGACAAAGCGTTATATCGTGAACTAAAGAGAATAATCGGTAGTGAGCAGGCTTTAGTTATGGGTGACTTTAATTGCGCTAACGTAAATTACGATACAATGCAGGGAGACGCGGAAGGTAATCGTTTAGTTAATTTTCTCGGGGATAGCTTTCTTATTCAAAAGGTTGGGGAAACTACGAGGTTGGACAGTATTTTAGATTTAGTAATAACTACGGATGATAGGCTAATTACTGACCTTCAAATAATAGAACCGTTGGGCAATAGCGATCACAATATGGTAGAGTTTGTCCTCTCAGTAAGTCACTCGAAACCAGCTAACTCGACGAAAATTCCTAACTTCCAGCACGCAGACTTTAGTAAATTTCGAAATAAATTGTCACACGTCAATTGGGAAAATGTGATGGGGAACTCAAACGCAAAACTAATGTGGGAATCGTTCGAAACAGTATTTAGGACTATAAATGAGGAATGTGTACCGTACAAAATTAAGCGTGCGAAAGTAAACAACAAGCCCTTGTGGTTTACTTCTAGAGTAGGAGACATTATAAAGAGTAGAGATAGGGCTTATAGGCTACATAAGTGCGATAAAGACAATTTGTGGTTACGAAACAACTACATATCTCTAAGGCGTGAAGCGAAAAGTGTAATAAAAAAGTCCAAGAACGAATTTGAAATCTCCATAGCTCGTGACGGTAAAGAAAACCCCAAGCGATTCTTTCAATACGTAAATAATAGAAATCCAGTAAAAAGCGTCTTGGGGCATTTGAAAAATGTAAACGGAGATCTGGTTTCTGAAAACAAGGAAATGGCTACCTTGCTAAACGAATTTTTTACGTCAGTTTTTACTATAGAAGATGTAACGAATATTCCTACTGTCATAGACATAATACCTTTTGATAATGGTAATATTTTGGATAATATTGTGGTTAGTGAAGGGGTGGTAATGCGCTATATTGATAAAATGAAAACGCGTAAATCACCGTGGCCGGATTCCATATATCCCATACAACTAAAAGAATTAAAAGATAGCATTGTTGTGCCGCTAACAAAGATTTTTAATGCGTCTATTTCTGAGGGGTGCGTACCAGATAATTTCAAGTTAGCAAACGTAACACCTATCTTTAAGAAAGGCGATAAAGGTGCGGCGGGAAATTATAGGCCAATCAGTTTAACGTCTGTTGTAGGTAAGCTACTGGAATCAATAATTAGGGATCGTATAGTCGAACACTTAGAATTGCATAAACTAGTTAGAAATATGCATCACGGTTTTAGGCGAAACCAATCTTGCTTAACTAATCTTTTAGAATTTTTCCAAAGCGTGGTTGACGTTTACGATAGACATCGGGCGGTTGATGTAGTGTGTTTAGATTTTCAAAAAGCGTTTGACACCGTGCCGCACAAAAGACTCATTGAAAAAACTAAGGCTCATGGAATCAGGGGTGTAGTAATAAATTGGCTAGAAGAGTGGTTGCGAGGTAAGAAACAGAGGGTGGTCGTTGATGGAGCGGAGTCGTGTTGGGCTAATGTAGCGAGTGGCGTTCCTCAGGGTTCTGTATTGGGCCCCTTGCTTTTTCTTATATATATTAACGATTTAGATGTTGGCCTAGTCAGTACAGTTTCAAAGTTTGCGGATGACACAAAACTGGGTGGTAGGGCGATTAATGACGAAGATAGAGGTAAAATCCAGGAAGATCTGAATAAAATCGTTGATTGGTCAGTCACATGGCAAATGAGATTTAACGTGGATAAGTGCAAAATTTTGCATATACGTTCGCGTAACGGTAATTTTGCGTATAGTATGTCAGGGAAAGAGTTAACAAGCGTAGAGCAGGAAAAAGATTTAGAAGTTATAGTCACTGGTGATTTAAAAGTAGCGAAACAAAGTACAGCAGCAATCAATAAGGCGAACAAAGTGTTAGGTTTTATAGCTTGGAATTTTGAGTACAAATCGCGCGATATTATAGTTCCTCTTTATAAATCATTAGTTAGACCCCATTTGGAGTACGCGGTCCAATTTTGGAATCCCCATATGCTCAAAGATATAGACAAAATCGAAAGAGTTCAAAGACGAGCAACTAAGATGATTCCGTCGCTTAGGTCAAAGTCGTACGAGGATAGTCTTAAGGAGTTAAAATTGACTACACTCGAGACTCGGAGGCTAAGGGGTGATGTAATCCAGGTTTTCAAAATTATGAATGGGTTCGATAACGTAGATAAAGATAGCTTTTTCAAAATATCTCAATATAATAGGACTAGAAATAACGGGTGTAAGTTGACAAGTAGAAGGTTCGAGACAACAGTTGGCAAAAAGTTTTTTACGCACAGAATAGTAATTAGTTTGAATAGTTTGCCGGTAGAAGTAATTAGTAGCACGTCTATAAACATGTTTAAAAATCGATTAGACGCATATGTTGATAGATTGGGTATAGTTTAAGGTAGTAAAATTAAGGCTTTGTGGGGATAGATCCCACAGCTCAACACAAGTGTTGTGGGATAGAGGGAGGCAGCATCTTGGGTTAGGGGATACTCTCTGTCCTTACACACCCCCATTTAAAGAGATTCCTCTGCCGAGCGGTGCCCCCATAGTACTGTGAGGTATTGAAAAACTCATGATCTTCACTTGCCCCACAAACACCTTTAAATGGGAGACCGATAATGGGTGCACACACATTTCTGCATTACTGTACAGTCTTTACAGCCACACCTACACTTTTCCTCGTAAGTGTATATATTGTAATGTATATGGTTGTAAATTTTGACTTGGTCCGCAATCGATATGGATCGTGACTTATTTTTGGTTGGATGGATACCGAAATGAAATTGACTGGATCCTTTGGATCTGATATATTTGCATGTCCGTTATAAATAGATATAGAGTGTAACATATTTGTGGGTAGTAGTCTATTAATTATGACTTGATCCTCTGGATCCAGAGATTCTATCTTTAGTTTTAAATCGATAATCAATTAGTTTTAAATTTATAATTATTTAGTTTCGTAAAAATTGGTCGTTGCCAGTGTACAGGCAGTTTTTACATAAATTTCTTATGTTCTTGTGGTTCGGAACCCACGTAAAATTGTAGGTCCCCTCCGCCACGACGGAGGACATACACAGTACACAATTACGAAAACAGTTAGGTAGACCAGCCATGAGTGGATCCTAGGGTCTTTGTTGGTCTGAAACCTTATAACATTATAACAAGAGCTAGATGCAAGACAACAATAATTATTTATCATAAAGTCTATAATAAATGGAAAATGAAGATAAGGGTAACATTCTGATTGAAATGTTAAACGATCTAAACCGTCGATTGTCTTGTTTGTACTTTAAGGGAATGAAATTAAGGGACATTCGCTTCTCACAACGAATGACACAAATATTGATATGACTTACCCATAAAAATGGTAGATAGCATGGTTGTGACACTGCAAAAATAGGAAGCAATAAATAAAAAAATTATCCAAACTGACGTTAGGCGAATTTGGTTCTTATGTAAAAATGAATATTTGAATCTAAAAGTTATATAGGAATTATTCATTGTTCATTTATATATATATATATATATATATATAATATATATATACTTATAATATATATAGTATATATATAATATATATAATATATACATATATATACAGGGTGTCCCATAAGTCCGGCATCAGAGGAGAAATTCATATTTTTTTATTTCTACAAACCATAATTCATATGCTCGGAATGCCCATTTCCAGTCCACCATTCTGTTCAGTGACGAGGCTGTTTTTGATGGAAATGGTGAGGTAAATCGCCAGAACACCCGCTATTGGTCACAAAACAACCCTCAATGCTATACCTCTTCAAAGGAACAATGTGCATCACGGGTGATGGTATGGTGTGGCATTTGGAAGGATCGCATCATAGGCCCCATCTTTTTCGATGAACATGTCACTGGAGGAACCTACCTACGTATGCTCAAGGAAGAAGCATTTCCCAGTGTCTTGAACGAAGAAGGAAATTTCCCAACATGGTTCCAGCAAGACGGCACTCCTGCACATTACAGCACCCAAGTAAGGAAATACCTGTACCAACAATTCCCTGGTCACTGGATAGGACGTCGAGGGCCTGTGGAATGGCCAGCTAGAAGCCCGGATCTCACGCCACTAGATTTTTAACTCTGGAGCCACTTGAAAGCGCTGGTATACGCAGAGAAAATTAGGAGTGTTGAACATTTTCGGCAGCGCATTATTGGGGCATGTAACACCATTACTCCTGACATCATTCACCGTGTACTTGCTGACTGGGTATCACGTCTGAATTTGTGTATTGAAAGCAAAGGTGGACATATTGAGAAAGTTCTGTAAATAAAAGCTTTTGTTTTGCCTTTTTTTTATTATTTTTCCTATGATGCCAGACTTATGGGACACCCGGTGTATATAATATATATATTATATATATATATAATATATGTTATATATATTATATTATATATATATTATATAAATAATAATATATGAATATATATATATATATATATATACACATTAGGTGTGTCAATTTATTTTGTCAACTTTTTTCAAATCAATTTTGGTAGTGAAAATATAGTCTTTTCATGTCAAAACTTGAAATTGGCCAACCAAAATGAAATAAATAACCCTTACCTATATCAATTCTACCTTAAAGTTTCAGAAATTGACTCTTTTACTGAATAATAGGACATAAATTGATTAACTATTCATCTGTCACAAAATTATCCCACTGATCGCATATGGAGTGTTTTCAAGGTCATATAGTTGTTGTACAATGTACAAGTCACAACATGAATAGAACTGTCTCTCACTCTCAGTCCTCAGTTGCCTCTTAGATGTCATAGACGGTGGTTTGCTGTTTTGCTCTTGTACTTACTTCATAGTTATTCTACTAGACGAATACTACAGTTTAACTGTAAGTATGGATTATTGATTATTACAATTATTTATTATTATCATATTCTTTTGTCTAATTATTTTGTAATTCCATGAAATAATTTTTTATTGAATTTTAGAACATCGAATGACTAAACTTTGAAACATCGTAATTGATATAAAATACTTAAATATTTTTCTTTCTTTTCAGATATTCCTAAGATGCCAAAATTGAAGACAAGAGGTCAGTCGTCGTGCCACTTGAGCCTGTTAGTCGGTAGAGGCAAGGAGCTTCCCGTATCAGAACTACCAACAGTGCGAGACATGCTGAGACTAGGGTTACTCCTTCGTGAACAAAATACAAAGGATAGAAGGAACCACACATAGAAAGAGCTCATAAGGGACATGATTCCCCCTCTTCTGCATCAGTGGAAAAAAGCTAATGTGTTATTCAAACCACCTGTACTCAATCAGTATAGAACTATTGAGCTAAAATTAACAAAGCAGTTGAGACATCACTTGGTAAAGGAAAACTAGCAAAGAAAAATAAATTTCTGCACACACTTGATACTCTTCTTGACATTTTTAACTGCCAGTGTCTCATAGAGTTGTGTTCTGAAGCCAATTGTTCTCCCTCATGCAGAAGAGAACCTCACCCTCACATTGATTGTCGCTGTCCTCGTGAGAAAGAGATCCTGTTTTAGAGCTGGCTTCCATAAAGGCGCAGAGAACAAAGGCAGGAGGCCAAGGAAGTATGCAGATTGGTTCAGCAGATTATTCAGAAACCAAAAAACAGATTGTTATTGCTAAGAAAAAGAGAAAATCCGAGAGAGGGAAGAAAGGAAGAAAAAGAAGAGTAAAGAAGCCACCCAAAGAGATGAAGAGCTCTATCAAAAGGTTTCTCTCTTCTTTGAAAGCTCTTCAGATGAACAGAAAGAAGCAACATCAGATGATAGCTCCAAAATGCCATCTGAACCTTCGCCGAAGAGAATGAAATACAACACTAAAGACATCTCAAACATTGCCCTTGCCAGTTTTCGCCACCATACGGGCTAAGAGAGACTGCAGAGATTGCCACTGCCGCTTGGATAGATGCAGGCCTCATCAGCCGAGAGGATACATCCTGAGTGGTAGATCATAATAAGATAAGAAGAGCACAAGAAAAAATAATGAAGGAAATATCTGATCAGCATGAAAAGATTTGAAGAGGAAGGTCTCTCTTGCCTTTGTTTGATGGAAGAAGAGACGACACAATTGGACCCGTAGTCACAGTCGTTGGTTAACTAAAGCGATTCGTTTCTGCAGGATTTGGGTTTCCAAACATGCACTGAAGGGCAAAATGCTACAGAATTTGATGTTGATTGTTGAATTTATTATTGGGTTTTATCTTCCTCACTGTTTCAATGTAAAACTTAATCCAATGTGGATGGAGGGGCCCAACCACATCTTGTTTCAATTACAGCTACTGAGAACCCAAAGGAAAGTAGTGTGGACATTGTGTTACCTGTGGTGAGAAGGTCCGCTTGGTATGCTAGGCCAGAGGCAGTTTTTGCAAGCAATACTCTGCAGCCAATGTACCAAAGAGCGAACTGAGGCTGTGGAATCATTCTAAACCTTACAGCTGGGGTTCCCAAATTGTGTTCCGCGGACACTTCTCACGGTATACTAGTGTTCCGCGGAACACCAATTGGGGAACCCCTGCCTTAGAGAACATCACTAGATGATGACCAGCTGGAGACTGCTCTGTTCAGACAGGAAGGTACCTCCGATAAACGTCTATGCCACGAAATTGTCAGAATTAGTTAACTTGAGTTCGGAAGTTTCGGAGCCACCACTGACAACATGTATAACAAACAAAGATTTAACACAACTTAAAGAGGCCCAATCCAATGCAAGTGCCAAAGTGGCCTTCTCACACTCAGAGTGTGGAGAGATGTGTGAAAATAGTCCAGAAGCAGCTAGTCAAGTTTACTGTCACGAGAGGCGAGAAGGCTACATCAAGCGCAAGTATCAAGCCGAATGCTGATGTCAGGAACCGCAGCAAAAAGGACATAACTGCATTGGTTACTTTCAATAAAGACTGAATGATATCTTATTGCCACTTTAAATGTTGATAGGATGTTTTGCGCACATTTGTTATTTTGTTACGAATTTACGGAATTTGTGTGTACATAGGGAAAGCCCAGGTTTTAAGTTTAGTATATATCGGAAAACAACAACAATTTGTCCTACGTACACATTTACTCGGGACATGACACCCCCACTAAGAAGCAATTTTTTCATCAATGTTTCTCCCGCCCTTAGGATCGCCAGTCCGGAATACATCGATGCGAATTGGAAAAAATCAACGGTATTGGAAGTGATCTCTGTTATCCATCTGCGTTTATGGAATCTTGTCTCAACAAGGCAAAACGAACTTTCTATCGTGTCAATAATAACACTCGTACTTTGTCAAAAAATATTTTAGTACTTCCATTTTTCCCGGGCTTTTTAGGCATTGCTAATGTACTTAAACTTTTGGATATTAATGTAGTATTTTCATATAACAATATTGTGAAAAATATCATAGTAAAAAATAGCCCTACCAATAATTCAGGCATTATCTATAAAATTGGGTGTAAACAATGTGATTCCTTTACATAGGTCAGACGGGAAAGGATTTGCACACGTATAAAACAGCATCAATATTCCGTTAGAACAGGACAGTTGTCCAGTGCTCTTTTTGTCCATTTGTCAGAGTTATCCCACTGTATTGATTGGAATAATGCTTCAGTTTTATTTCACTCTAGCAACATTGTTAATAGAAATATTCTTGAGTCTGCCATTATCCAACTTTCAAATAACTTCAATATAAGCAAAGGTCTTTTTCAACTCAATCCTGTTGTTTTGAATTCCTTCAAAACAGATTTAGTTAAAAAGGGTAGGACGCTAAATCTTTGGTAAACTTGTATGCTACTTTATTAACTTTAATCTTCATTTTATTTTTATATATATCGAAACTTGACTAAAAGGCAAAGTGTTAAAACCCGGGCAGATTTCCAGTATAAATTTGTATTTTTATAATTCATTTGATCTTGTGCTAAAAATCGATATTTTTCCTTACAAATCTGTATGCCTCTTTGTTAATCCTTTAATTTTTAATTTTTATTTTTACTTCTCTGTTTATTGCATATATATGTATATATATATATATAATATATATATATATATATATATTGGTGAAGGCCGCTTCTGGCAAGCTTCAATTTTAATTTAAGCAGAAAGCAACAGACAAGGAAGAAACATCCATCAGTGTGACTTTGTTTTTATGCTTGTGGATTTTTCCCTATTTTAATTTGTTAATGTCATTATGGTTTTTAATATTGTTTTTAACTTTTTAGAATTTTTGCCTGAGGATGAGCATAGTTGTGCTTGAAACGTTGCAATATACAAAATATAGTCCCTTTCCAACTTGATGGATGTTTCTTTCCTTGTCTGTTGCTTTCTGCTTAAATTATATATAGATATATATATATATATGTAAAAAGTGAACAATGAACAATTCCTACACCATCATTATATGGATTCATTATCTTCATGCAGAACTTATGTCCGAATAGTTTTATGTTCGAATGTCCATTTTACATAAGAACCAAAATCGCTTAACGCGAGTTTGGATAATAATTTTACTTGTAGCTTCCTATTTTTGTTCATGTCACAACCCTACGATCTACCTTTCTATGGTTTAGTCGTATCCATTATCCATTTTCCATTTGTTATAAAAGTTATTATAATTAATTATGAATTGTCTTGCATCTCACCCTCGACCCTAGATTATGCATACACATTGCATGTAACAGGATTGGAACCCGTAGTTGTACTTCTTAGTCATTACTACCCACTTTTTGTCTCTAATTCATCTTTCTAATAATGACTTATAACTATGACGTCACATTTTCCCGTCATTTATTTCCCTAAGGACTAAACACTCTATAGAAGTCATTATTTATATGTTATGTAGTATAAATATAATTATTATTCAACCACACTCATTCTTACATTCATATCTTATCTTGACCATTATCCAATATAAATTTTATTAAATATTCAATTTTACTCGTGTCGGCGCGAAACTTTAGGTTCGTTCGAGAACGCGAAAAAAACGTTCTCGTATTGTTTTTTTCATTTTTATTTTTAATTATATGACCTCCCGAGGTGAACTCAAGACAATGCTTAGTAAGAGATCACATTCCGCTCATCGCAGCAGAATTCGAACGCTCAAAGTTAAAAAGTCTCCTTTCGCTTTGATTCGAATTTATAACATTATCAGTGTTATGTTTTATTATGTGTTATGTGCCCATGTACTTTGTACTATATTTCTAACATCTTAATTGTCTATTAATATGAAACACTGTCAAAACAAGACAAAGTTATAGTAACTGTTAAATTGTAATTAACTGTAAATTAACAATAACTTGTAATGTACTTTAATGAAACTGTAATGAACAATAACTTGTAATGTACTTCAGTGAAACTAATTAAATGTAATGATTTAATTTATAATGTAAGAATGTACTTTAATAGAAGTGTAATTAAACAATGAGTGAATATGAATTAATTGGTAATTGTAATCGCAATTGTAATGAACCAAAATTAATACGTACTCAGTCGTGTACTCAATTTGTACTCATGTGCACTATTACGAAATGATATCGCCGTCAAAAAATGTAAACTCGGCAAAAATATACGATTAGTTTTATTTATATTTTTTATTGCTTTTAGTTGAAATCTTTCAAAAAACAACTGATCATGTGTTTAAAAAAAAAAGGGGGGAAATTTAACCTTCAACTGTTCTCCCCCAAACATTTAAGTTATATTATACGTATATTTGTAAAAATACTTCACTTCAGATTAGCGCTTCTGATTAGCACTTCATTTATTGCACTTCTGCATTAGACTTCGGATTAGCACTTCATCGTTGCACTTTGTACTTCAGATTAGCACCTCATTAGGAGGGGGCAGAGGCCCCTTGCCTCCTTAATATATTTTAGATTCCGGCCTGAGCCATGGTCGAAAGAGGTCGAACCTCTACCCTTGTAAATTCAGAGTACCAACTGTAATTTTTAAGAAGTAAACCAAAGTAAGAGAAAGTTTTATTTTCCCCCTCGAGTTGAGCTATCTTCTATTATTGGAAGAAAAGAATTAACAGAGTGTCGACCCCATAAAGCGAGAGAAAAGAATTAGAAAGAATTATAGAAAAGTATAAAGAAGAAACATCCGTTGCTTGCCTCCGAACCAGACCCCCCCCCCCGTCGAATCCGAACCGACTCAGGGCCATAAAGGGGGGGGTTAACAGTCTGGCGACCCTGCCAGGATAAGAAGAAGATGATATGGGGTCTAACCCCCCTAATTTTAACTAGAAGATGTTTAACAAGAAGATGTTCAACAAGAAGATGTTTAACCAGAAGATGTTTAACAAGAAGATGTTTAACAAGAAGATGTTTAACAAGAAGATGTTTAACAAGAAGATGTTTAACAAGAAGATTTTAACCAGAAGATTTTAACCAGAAGATGTTTAACAAGATGTTTAACAAGAAGATGTTTAACAAGAAGATGTTTAACAAGAGGCCACTCTTTGGCCAAGAATAGAAATTACCCTGCATCAGGATAAAAAGAAGACTTCAAGAAGATTTTTAAGAAGAGGCCACTCTTTGGCCAAGATAGAAATTACCCTGCCTCAGGATAAAACCAGTCGACCGGCGTGTCACGACATCTAGTTCGTAACATCCACCCTTGACCGGTGTGTCACGACTCCAAGTTCTTCACGCCTAGTTTTCATCCAGGAACAAGTAGCCAGCAAGACGTCTTCAGGACACGTCTCTAAGGATTTCGCCGTAGGAATCTTGTTAAGTAAGAGTTTTTTTTAAGAAATTTATAAACACTTGAAAAATCAGTATTATTAACAGTTAATATTTAGTATGGAGCCAGAATTTAACACAAAACACAGGGAACATTTCAGACACCAGTGATACATTTTTTTTTTAGTGAAATAGAAATTGTAACAGAGTTAATTGTAACAGTTAATTGTAACAGAGTTAATTGTAACAGAGTTAATTCCAGAGAGAGAATTTCAGTTATTTTCAGTTATATTCAGTATAGAATAATTTTATTTTATGTATCAAACATAATAGTATCGTACCTTCGTGTACATTAGAATGAAATATTGTTTAATTTTTTTTTTTTTTTTTTTTGCAAATTTTTTTCAATTACTGAATTGAATTGACTTGCAAATTAAGAGAGAGAGAGTTTACAGAGTTTAGAGAGAGTTTAGAGATTTTTAGAGAGATACTTGAAGTAATTTTGAAGTCATTTTTTGAAGTCAGTTTTTCAAGTCAGTCGGTTGCACCAAGAGGGTCAACCAAAACAGAGGTTAATCGTCTCCACTTGATAAAGATCAAATGCAGTCATTTTCCATTTTTAGTTAATCTTTACTTGACAAGCGTTCAAGTTAGACAGTTTAAGTTTCAAGATACTTGACAAGCGCTCAAGTTAGACAGTTTAGTTTCATTTTCAGTTCAGAATACTTGATAAGAGGTCAAGTCAGAAGGTTGCATCCAAGAGGGACAACCGCCCCAGAGATTTATAAAGATACTCGAAGTAGTTTCGAGTCAGTTTTATTTGCAAATAAGTTGCAAATCAGTTTTCAGTTTCAATAGGTTGCATCCAAGAGGGACAACCGCCCCAGAGATTTCAGTTTTATTTGAAGTCAGAGAGTTTTACTTGAAGTCAGAGATTTATTTCAAGTCAGAGAGATTTATTTGAAATTAGAGAGATTTATTTGAAGTTAGAGAGATTTATTCCAAGTCATTTTTATTTCGAGCCCCAAGTTAGTTTTCAATGCAGTCAATTGAATTCAACCTTTTTTTGTTGTTCAAGAGAATTTAATTCAACCTTTTTTTTTGTTGTAAAAGAGAATAAAAAAATTCAACCTGAATTGACCGATTTGCGTCTTTGGTTTAACCTTTTTTCTTTGTTTGTAAGACGGAAATTCACTGATTTGTCTTTCCCTTTTCATGCATTGTTATGTATATAAATATATAGTTATGTAATTCATTAATTGTCACAAAACCTTTTTTACAATTGTTTGTAACGATTTTGGTACTTATTGTAATGTATATGAGGAACATGCCGTCCCTCCGTTTTGTTTCAACTTTTTTTAATTTTTGTTCTAAGTAGTGTGACAAGCAATCTTTAAAAAAAAAAAAAAGCAAAGTGCTTACGAAAAACTAATTGTCAATTTCAGACTTATATCCCCCGCTTAGTCACTCAATTCCCCCGAATGTAGTACTCCAAATTTTTTTTTTTATTTTATTTTTATTTTAACACCCCAACCCCAGTTGAACCCAGTGTCGACCAAAACCGTTTTTACAAAAGTTTTTAACGAGTTTTATAATTATTTTGATTATATGATGACAGAAATAGCGTAACAATTAATCGATCATGTACCTAATTTATCCTGCTCTGTACGATCGGGAAATTTACCCGTATGACCGCACATACCCTAAATTTCAGTCATTTAATTTTTAATAAAACTTCTACGCAATAAAACAGATGTATTTGTCTATATGCAAACAAGTTTTCAGACTAAAATATCAAATAATTCAAATTCTATCAACATTCAACGAAAAAGTATAATTTTTCTACTTAACAAGCAAAAATTCTTAAAACCTTTTTAATATTTTTTTTTATTATATAAAAATAATTTTTAATGAAAAATTTACCTGTAATTAGATTTTATAATAATTGACCTTGAGCTTAAAGAATTTTGTAATAATAATAATAATAATAATAATAATAACAATAACAATAATTGACTTAAACTTAAAAGATTTTATAACCCATCTTAAATTATTATACATCATTTTCAAACTTTGTTAATTCAAAAAACCCTCCAAATCCCTACACATTTGACCACAGGTCTATACATCATCCACTACGTAATTCGATTTGTACCTACAACAGCCAATAAAAATGCATGCACACTATATATATATATATTACAAACCTTATGCTAAAATCATTGAATATCACAATAAAACTATTTCATTACGTAAGTGCCAACTATGCGATTTAGTCTTAATCATTTTTGCATTCATGCATTCATGCATTTTTGCATTCATGCATTTATTAAGTTGTTTTATCTATTCCTTAACGTAAATGTATATATATATAATATATATATAACCCTAAACCCATCTTAAATTATTATACATCATTTTTAAACTTTGTTAATTCAAAAAAACCTTCCAAATCCCTACACATTTGACCACAGGTCTATACATCATCCATTACATAATTCTAATTTTTACCAACGCTAGTCAATAAAAATTAGCTTATAGATTGGACGATTTATATTTTTCCCTTTTTCCTAGTCATTATGAATGTAATTTTCCCCACAGAAAAAAAATAAATAAATAAAAAAATTTTGCTAAAAATTTTACAATATCATTCTTTGTCTAGCTTAATTATTATCTAAATTAAAGTATTAATCTTTGATTTTTTTTATATTTTGTAAGCAAGTGTCATTTTAAAAATTTGGATACTCTGCATTGTACTCGACCACGCGAAATCGTTCTGTATAAAATTTGTATTGTAACTAATGGTACCCTGTTAGGATGTTATTTTCTCATTGTATTGTAACTAATGGTACCCTGTTAGGATGTTATTTTCTCATTGTATTGTAACTAATGGTACCCTGTTAGGATGTATTTTCTCATTGTATTGTATTAATGGTACCCTGTTAGGATGTTATTTTCTCATTTGTATTGTATTAATGGTACACTATTAAATTATTGTATAAATATCATTTTTAAAAGGGGAGAGTAATGTAAAAAGTGAACAATGAACAATTCCTACACCATCATTATATGGATTCATTGTCTTCATGCAGAACTTATGTCCGAATAGTTTTATGTTCGAATGTCCATTTTTACATAAGAACCAAAATCGCTTAACGCGAGTTTGGATAATAATTTTACTTGTAGCTTCCTATTTTTGTTCATGTCACAACCCTACGATCTACCCTTTCTATGGTTTAGTCGTATCCATTATCCATTTTCCATTTGTTATAAAAGTTATTATAATTAATTATGAATTGTCTTGCATCTCACCCTCGACCCTAGATTATGCATACACATTGCATGTAACAGGATTGGAACCCGTAGTTGTACTTAGTCATTACTACCCACTTTTTGTCTCTAATTCATCTTTCTAATAATGACTTATAACTATGACGTCACATTTTCCCGTCATTTATTTCCCTAAGGACTAAACACTCTATAGAAGTCATTATTTATATGTTATGTAGTATAAATATAATTATTATTCAACCACACTCATTCTTACATTCATATCTTATCTTGAACATTATCCAATATAAATTTTATTAAATATTCAATTTTACTCGTGTCGGCGCGAAACTTTAGGTTCGTTCGAGAACGCGAAAAAAACGTTCTCGTATTGTTTTTTTCATTTTTATTTTTAATTATATGACCTCCCGAGGTGAACTCAAGACAATGCTTAGTAAGAGATCACATTCCGCTCATCGCAGCAGAATTCGAACGCTCAAAGTTAAAAAGTCTCCTTTCGCTTTGATTCGAATTTATAACATTATCAGTGTTATGTTTTATTATGTGTTATGTGCCCATGTACTTTGTACTATATTTCTAACATCTTAATTGTCTATTAATATGAAACACTGTCAAAACAAGACAAAGTTATAGTAACTGTTAAATTGTAATTAACTGTAAATTAACAATAACTTGTAATGTACTTTAATGAAACTGTAATGAACAATAACTTGTAAGTACTTCAGTGAAACTAATTAAATGTAATGATTTAATTTATAATGTAAGAATGTACTTTAATAGAAGTGTAATTAAACAATGAGTGAATATGAATTAATTGGTAATTGTAATCGCAATTGTAATGAACCCAAATTAATACGTACTCAGTCGTGTACTCAATTTGTACTCATGTGCACTATTACGAAATGATATCGCCGTCAAAAAATGTAAACTCGGCAAAAATATACGATTAGTTTTATTTATATTTTTTTATTGTTTTTAGTTGAAATCTTTCAAAAAACATCTGATCATGTGTTTAAAAAAAAAAGGGGGGAAATTTAACCTTCAACTGTTCTCCCCCAAACATTTAAGTTATATTATACGTATATTTGTAAAAATACTTCACTTCAGATTAGCGCTTCTGATTAGCACTTCATTTATTGCACTTCTGCATTAGACTTCGGATTAGCACTTCATCGTTGCACATCATTGTACTTCAGATTAGCACCTCATTAGGAGGGGGCAGAGGCCCCTTGCCTCCTTAATATATTTTTAGATTCCGGCCTGAGCCATGGTCGAAAGAGGTCGAACCTCTACCCTTGTAAATTCAGAGTACCAACTGTAATTTTTAAGAAGTAAACCAAAGTAAGAGAAAGTTTTTATTTTCCCCCTCGAGTGAGTTGGCTATCTTCTATTATTGGAAGAAAAGAATTAACAGAGTGTCGACCCCATAAAGCGAGAGAAAAGAATTAGAAAGAATTATAGAAAAGTATAAAGAAGAAACATCCGTTGCTTGCCTCCGAACCAGACCCCCCCCCCCGTCGAATCCGAACCGACTCAGGGCCATAAAGGGGGGGTTAACAGTCTGGCGACCCTGCCAGGATAAGAAGAAGATGATATGGGGTCTAACCCCCCTAATTTTAACTAGAAGATGTTTAACAAGATGTTTAACAAGAAGATGTTTAACCAGAAGATGTTTAACAAGAAGATGTTTAACAAGAAGATGTTTAACAAGAAGATGTTTAACAAGAAGATTTTAACCAGAAGATTTTAACCAGAAGATGTTTAACAAGATGTTTAACAAGAAGATGTTTAACAAGAAGATGTTTAACAAGAGGCCACTCTTTGGCCAAGAATAGAAATTACCCTGCATCAGGATAAAAAGAAGACTTCAAGAAGATTTTTAAGAAGAGGCCACTCTTTGGCCAAGATAGAAATTACCCTGCCTCAGGATAAAACCAGTCGACCGGCGTGTCACGACTTCTAGTTCGTAACATCCACCCTTGACCGGTGTGTCACGACTCCAAGTTCTTCACGCCTAGTTTTCATCCAGGAACAAGTAGCCAGCAAGACGTCTTCAGGACACGTCTCTAAGGATTTCGCCGTAGGAATCTTGTTAAGTAAGAGTTGTTTTTTAAGAAATTTATAAACACTTGAAAAATCAGTATTATTAACAGTTAATATTTAGTATGGAGCCAGAATTTAACACAAAACACAGGGAACATTTCAGACACCAGTGATACATTTTTTTTTTAGTGAAATAGAAATTGTAACAGAGTTAATTGTAACAGTTAATTGTAACAGAGTTAATTGTAACAGAGTTAATTCCAGAGAGAGAATTTCAGTTATTTCAGTTATATTCAGTATAGAATAATTTTATTTTATGTATCAAACATAATAGTATCGTACCTTCGTGTACATTAGAATGAAATATTGTTTAATTTTTTTTTTTTTTTTTTTGCAAATTTTTTTCAATTACTGAATTGAATTGACTTGCAAATTAAGAGAGAGAGAGTTTACAGAGTTTAGAGAGAGTTTAGAGATTTTTAGAGAGATACTTGAAGTAATTTTGAAGTCATTTTTTGAAGTCAGTTTTTCAAGTCAGTCGGTTGCACCAAGAGGGTCAACCAAAACAGAGGTTAATCGTCTCCACTTGATAAAGATCAAATGCAGTCATTTTCCATTTTTAGTTAATCTTTACTTGACAAGCGTTCAAGTTAGACAGTTTAAGTTTCAAGATACTTGACAAGCGCTCAAGTTAGACAGTTTAGTTTCATTTTCAGTTCAGAATACTTGATAAGAGGTCAAGTCAGAAGGTTGCATCCAAGAGGGACAACCGCCCCAGAGATTTATAAAGATACTCGAAGTAGTTTCGAGTCAGTTTTATTTGCAAATAAGTTGCAAATCAGTTTTCAGTTTCAATAGGTTGCATCCAAGAGGGACAACCGCCCCAGAGATTTCAGTTTTATTTGAAGTCAGAGAGTTTTACTTGAAGTCAGAGATTTATTTCAAGTCAGAGAGATTTATTTGAAATTAGAGAGATTTATTGAAGTTAGAGAGATTTATTCCAAGTCATTTTTATTTCGAGCCCCAAGTTAGTTTTCAATGCAGTCAATTGAATTCAACCTTTTTTTTGTTGTTCAAGAGAATTTAATTCAACCTTTTTTTTTGTTGTAAAAGAGAATAAAAAAATTCAACCTGAATTGACCGATTTGCGTCTTTGGTTTAACCTTTTTTCTTTGTTTGTAAGACGGAAATTCACTGATTTGTCTTTCCCTTTCATGCATTGTTATGTATATAAATATATAGTTATGTAATTCATTAATTGTCACAAAACCTTTTTTACAATTGTTTGTAACGATTTTGGTACTTATTGTAATGTATATGAGGAACATGCCGTCCCTCCGTTTTGTTTCAACTTTTTTTAATTTTTGTTCTAAGTAGTGTGACAAGCAATCTTTAAAAAAAAAAAAAAGCAAAGTGCTTACGAAAAACTATTGTCAATTTCAGACTTATATCCCCGCTTAGTCACTCAATTCCCCGAATGTAGTACTCCAAACTTTGTTTTTTTTATTTTATTTTTATTTTAACACCCCAACCCCAGTTGAACCCAGTGTCGACCAAAACCGTTTTTACAAAAGTTTTTAACGAGTTTTTATAATTATTTTGATTATATGATGACAGAAATAGCGTAACAATTAATCGATCATGTACCTAATTTATCCTGCTCTGTACGATCGGGAAATTTACCCGTATGACCGCACATACCCTAAATTTCAGTCATTTAATTTTTAATAAAACTTCTACGCAATAAAACAGATGTATTTGTCTATATGCAAACAAGTTTTCAGACTAAAATATCAAATAATTCAAATTCTATCAACATTCAACGAAAAAGTATAATTTTTCTACTTAACAAGCAAAAATTCTTAAAACCTTTTTAATATTTTTTTTTATTATATAAAAATAATTTTTAATGAAAAATTTACCTGTAATTAGATTTTATAATAATTGACCTTGAGCTTAAAGAATTTTGTAATAATAATAATAATAATAATAATAACAATAACAATAATTGACTTAAACTTAAAAGATTTTATAACCCATCTTAAATTATTATACATCATTTTCAAACTTTGTTAATTCAAAAAACCTTCCAAATCCCTACACATTTGACCACAGGTCTATACATCATCCACTACGTAATTCGATTTGTACCTACAACAGCCAATAAAAATGCATGCACACTATATATATATATATACAAACCTTATGCTAAAATCATTGAATATCACAATAAAACTATTTCATTACGTAAGTGCCAACTATGCGATTTAGTCTTAATCATTTTTGCATTCATGCATTCATGCATTTTTGCATTCATGCATTTATTAAGTTGTTTTATCTATTCCTTAACGTAAATGTATATATATATATATATATAACCCTAAACCCATCTTAAATTATTATACATCATTTTTAAACTTTGTTAATTCAAAAAAACCTTCCAAATCCCTACACATTTGACCACAGGTCTATACATCATCCATTACATAATTCTAATTTTTACCAACGTTAGTCAATAAAAATTAGCTTATAGATTGGACGATTTATATTTTTCCCTTTTTCCTAGTCATTATGAATGTAATTTTCCCACAGAAAAAAAATAAATAAATAAAAAAATTTTGCTAAAAATTTTACAATATCATTCTTTGTCTAGCTTATTATTTATCTAAATTAAAGTATTAATCTTTGATTTTTTTTATATTTTGTAAGCAAGTGTCATTTTAAAATTTGGATACTCTGCATTGTACTCGACCACGCGAAATCGTTCTGTATAAATTGTATTGTAACTAATGGTACCCTGTTAGGATGTTATTTTCTCATTGTATGTAACTAATGGTACCCTGTTAGGATGTTATTTTCTCATTGTATTGTAACTAATGGTATCCTGTTAGGATGTTATTTTCTCATTGTATTGTATTAATGGTACCCTGTTAGGATGTTATTTTCTCATTTGTATTGTATTAATGGTACACTATTAAATTATTGTATAAATATCATTTTTAAAAGGGGAGAGTAATGTAAAAAGTGAACAATGAACAATTCCTACAACATCATTATATGGATTCATTGTCTTCATGCAGAACTTATGTCCGAATAGTTTTATGTTCGAATGTCCATTTTTACATAAGAACCAAAATCGCTTAACGCGAGTTTGGATAAAATTTTACTTGTAGCTTCCTATTTTTGTTCATGTCACAACCCTACGATCTACCCTTTCTATGGTTTAGTCGTATCCATTATCCATTTTCCATTTGTTATAAAAGTTATTATAATTAATTATGAATTGTCTTGCATCTCACCCTCGACCCTAGATTATGCATACACATTGCATGTAACAGGATTGGAACCCGTAGTTGTACTTCTTAGTCATTACTACCCACTTTTTGTCTCTAATTCATCTTTCTAATAATGACTTATAACTATGACGTCACATTTTCCCGTCATTTATTTCCCTAAGGACTAAACACTCTATAGAAGTCATTATTTATATGTATGTAGTATAAATATAATTATTATTCAACCACACTCATTCTTACAATCATATCTTATCTTGACCATTATCCAATATAAATTTTATTAATATTCAATTTACTCGTGTCGGCGCGAAACTTTAGGTTCGTTCGAGAACGCGAAAAAACGTTCTCGTATTGTTTTTTTCATTTTTATTTTTAATTATATGACCTCCCGAGGTGAACTCAAGACAATGCTTAGTAAGAGATCACATTCCGCTCATCGCAGCAGAATTCGAACGCTCAAAGTTAAAAAGTCTCCTTTCGCTTTGATTCGAATTTAAACATTATCATGTGTTATGTTTTATTATGTGTTATGTGCCATGTACTTTGCACTATATTTCTAACATCTTAATTGTCTATTAATATGAAACACTGTCAAAACAAGACAAAGTTATAGTAACTGTTAAATTGTAATTAACTGTAAATTAACAATAACTTGTAATGTACTTTAATGAAACTGTAATGAACAATAACTTGTAAAGTACTTCAGTGAAACTAATTAAATGTAATGATTTAATTTATAATGTAAGAATGTACTTTAATAGAAGTGTAATTAAACAATGAGTGAATATGAATTAATTGGTAATTGTAATCGCAATTGTAATGAACCCAAATTAATACGTACTCAGTCGTGTACTCAATTTGTACTCATGTGCACTATTACGAAATGATATCGCCGTCAAAAATGTAAACTCGGCAAAAATATACGATTAGTTTTATTTATATTTTTTATTGTTTTTAGTTGAAATCTTTCAAAAAACATCTGATCATGTGTTTAAAAAAAAAAGGGGGGAAATTTAACCTTCAACTGTTCCCCCCAACATTTAAGTTATATTATACGTATATTTGTAAAAATACTTCACTTCAGATTAGCGCTTCTGATTAGCACTTCATTTATTGCACTTCTGCATTAGACTTCGGATTAGCACTTCATCGTTGCACTTCATCATTGTACTTCAGATTAGCACCTCATTAGGAGGGGGCAGAGGCCCCTTGCCTCCTTAATATATTTTTAGATTCCGGCCTGAGCCATGGTCGAAAGAGGTCGAACCTCTACCCTTGTAAATTCAGAGTACCAACTGTAATTTTTAAGAATAAACCAAAGTAAGAGAAAGTTTTTATTTTCCCCCTCGAGTTGGGCTATCTTCTATTATTGGAAGAAAAGAATTAACAGAGTGTCGACCCCATAAAGCGAGAGAAAAGAATTAGAAAGAATTATAGAAAAGTATAAAGAAGAAACATCCGTTGCTTGCCTCCGAACCAGACCCCCCCCCCCCCCGTCGAATCCGAACCGACTCAGGGCCATAAAGGGGGGTTAACAGTCTGGCGACCCTGCCAGGATAAGAAGAAGATGATATGGGGTCTAACCCCCCTAATTTTAACTAGAAGATGTTTAACAGATGTTAACAAGAAGATGTTTAACCAGAAGATGTTTAACAAGAAGATGTTTAACAAGAAGATGTTTAACAAGAAGATGTTTAACAAGAAGATTTTAACCAGAAGATTTTAACCAGAAGATGTTTAACAAGATGTTTAACAGAAGATGTTTAACAAGAGATGTTTAACAAGAGGCCACTCTTTGGCCAAGAATAGAAATTACCCTGCATCAGGATAAAAAGAAGACTTCAAGAAGATTTTTAAGAAGAGGCCACTCTTTGGCCAAGATAGAAATTACCCTGCCTCAGATAAAACCAGTCGACCGGCGTGTCACGACTTCTAGTTGTAACATCCACCCTTGACCGGTTTGTCACGACTCCAAGTTCTTCACGCCTAGTTTTCATCCAGGAACAAGTAGCCAGCAAGACGTCTTCAGACACGTCTCTAAGGATTTCGCCGTAGGAATCTTGTTAAGTAAGAGTTGTTTTTTTAAGAATTTATAAACACTTGAAAAATCAGTATTATTAACAGTTAATATTTAGTATGGAGCCAGAATTTAACACAAAACACAGGGAACATTTCAGACACCAGTGATACATTTTTTTTTAGTGAAATAGAAATTGTAACAGAGTTAATTGTAACAGTTAATTGTAACAGAGTTAATTGTAACAGAGTTAATTCCAGAGAGAGAATTTCAGTTATTTTCAGTTATATTCAGTATAGAATAATTTTATTTTATGTATCAAACATAATAGTATCGTACCTTCGTGTACATTAGAAAGAAATATTGTTTACATTTTTTTTTTTTTTTTTTTTTGCAAATTTTTTTCAATTACTGAATTGAATTGACTTGCAAATTAAGAGAGAAAGAGTTTACAGAGTTTAGAGAGAGTTTAGAGATTTTTAGAGAGATACTTGAAGTAATTTTGAAGTCATTTTTTGAAGTCAGTTTTTCAAGTCAGTCGGTTGCACCAAGAGGGTCAACCAAAACAGAGGTTAATCGTCTCCACTTGATAAAGATCAAATGCAGTCATTTTCCATTTTTAGTTAATCTTTACTTGACAAGCGTTCAAGTTAGACAGTTTAAGTTTCAAGATACTTGACAAGCGCTCAAGTTAGACAGTTAGTTTCATTTTCAGTTCAGAATACTTGATAAGAGGTCAAGTCAGAAGGTTGCATCCAAGAGGGACAACCGCCCCAGAGATTTATAAAGATACTCGAAGTAGTTTCGAGTCAGTTTTATTTGCAAATAAGTTGCAAATCAGTTTTCAGTTTCAATAGGTTGCATCCAAGAGGGACAACCGCCCCAGAGATTTCAGTTTTATTTGAAGTCAGAGAGTTTTACTTGAAGTCAGAGATTTATTTCAAGTCAGAGAGATTTATTTGAAGTTAGAGAGATTTATTTGAAGTTAGAGAGATTTATTCCAAGTCATTTTTATTTCGAGCCCCAAGTTAGTTTTCAATGCAGTCAATTGAATTCAACCTTTTTTTTGTTGTTCAAGAGAATTTAATTCAACCTTTTTTTTTTGTTGTAAAGAGAATAAAAAAATTCAACCTGAATTGACCGATTTGCGTCTTTGGTTTAACCTTTTTTCTTTGTTTGTAAGACGGAAATTCACTGATTTGTCTTTCCCTTTTCATGCATTGTTATGTATATAAATATATAGTTATGTAATTCATTAATTGTCACAAAACCTTTTTTACAATTGTTTGTAACGATTTTTGGTACTTATTGTAATGTATATGAGGAACATGCCGTCCCTCCGTTTTGTTTCAACTTTTTTTAATTTTTGTTCTAAGTAGTGTGACAAGCAATCTTTAAAAAAAAAAAAAAGCAAAGTGCTTACGAAAAACTTATTGTCAATTTCAGACTTATATCCCTCGCTTAGTCACTCAATTCCCCCGAATGTAGTACTCCAAACTTTGTTTTTTTATTTTATTTTTATTTTAACACCCCAACCCCAGTTGAACCCAGTGTCGACCAAAACCGTTTTACAAAAGTTTTTAACGAGTTTTATAATTATTTTGATTATATGATGACAGAAATAGCGTAACAATTAATCGATCATGTACCTAATTTATCCTGCTCTGTACGATCGGGAAATTTACCCGTATGACCGCACATACCCTAAATTTCAGTCATTTAATTTTTAATAAAACTTCTACGCAATAAAACAGATGTATTTGTCTATATGCAAACAAGTTTTCAGACTAAAATATCAAATAATTCAAATTCTATCAACATTCAACGAAAAAGTATAATTTTTCTACTTAACAAGCAAAAATTCTTAAAACCTTTTTAATATTTTTTTTTATTATATAAAATAATTTTTAATGAAAAATTTACCTGTAATTAGATTTTATAATAATTGACCTTGAGCTTAAAGAATTTTGTAATAATAATAATAATATAATAATAACAATAACAATAATTGACTTAAACTTAAAAGATTTTATAACCCATCTTAAATTATTATACATCATTTTCAAACTTTGTTAATTCAAAAAACCTTCCAAATCCCTACACATTTGACCACAGGTCTATACATCATCCACTACGTAATTCGATTTGTACCTACAACAGCCAATAAAAATGCATGCACACTATATATATAGATATATACAAACCTTATGCTAAAATCATTGAATATCACAATAAAACTATTTCATTACGTAAGTGCCAACTATGCGATTTAGTCTTATTCATTTTTGCATTCATGCATTCATGCATTTTTGCATTCATGCATTTATTAAGTTGTTTTATCTATTCCTTAACGTAAATGTATATATATATATATATATAACCCTAAACCCATCTTAAATTATTATACATCATTTTTAAACTTTGTTAATTCAAAAAAAACTTCCAAATCCCTAAACATTTGACCACAGATCTATACATCATCCATTACATAATTCTAATTTTTACCAACGCTAGTCAATAAAAATTAGCTTATAGATTGGACGATTTATATTTTTCCCTTTTTCCTAGTCATTATGAATGTAATTTTCCCACAGAAAAAAAATAAATAAAAAAAAAATTTTGCTAAAAATTTTACAATATCATTCTTTGTCTAGCTTAATTATTTATCTAAATTAAAGTATTAATCTTTGATTTTTTTATATTTTGTAAGCAAGTGTCATTTTAAAAATTTGGATACTCTGCATTGTACTCGACCACGCGAAATCGTTCTGTATAAAATTTGTATTGTAACTAATGGTACCCTGTTAGGATGTTATTTTCTCATTGTATTGTAACTAATGGTACCCTGTTAGGATGTTATTTTCTCATTGTATTGTAACTAATGGTATCCTGTTAGGATGTTATTTTCTCATTGTATTGTATTAATGGTACCCTGTTAGGATGTTATTTTCTCATTTGTATTGTATTAATGGTACACTATTAAATTATTGTATAAATATCATTTTTAAAAGGGGAGAGTAATGTAAAAAGTGAACAATGAACAATTCCTACAACATCATTATATGGATTCATTGTCTTCATGCAGAACTTATGTCCGAATAGTTTTATGTTCGAATGTCCATTTTTACATAAGAACCAAAATCGCTTAACGCGAGTTTGGATAATAATTTTACTTGTAGCTTCCTATTTTTGTTCATGTCACAACCCTACGATCTACCCTTTCTATGGTTTAGTCGTATCCATTATCCATTTTCCATTTGTTATAAAAGTTATTATAATTAATTATGAATTGTCTTGCATCTCACCCTCGACCCTAGATTATGCATACACATTGCATGTAACAGGATTGGAACCCGTAGTTGTACTTCTTAGTCATTACTACCCACTTTTTGTCTCTAATTCATCTTTCTAATAATGACTTATAACTATGACGTCACATTTTCCCGTCATTTATTTCCCTAAGGACTAAACACTCTATAGAAGTCATTATTTATATGTTATGTAGTATAAATATAATTATTATTCAACCACACTCATTCTTACATTCATATCTTATCTTGACCATTATCCAATATAAATTTTATTAAATATTCAATTTTACTCGTGTCGGCGCGAAACTTTAGGTTCGTTCGAGAACGCGAAAAAACGTTCTCGTATTGTTTTTTTCATTTTTATTTTTAATTATATGACCTCCCGAGGTGAACTCAAGACAATGCTTAGTAAGAGATCACATTCCGCTCATCGCAGCAGAATTCGAACGCTCAAAGTTAAAAAGTCTCCTTTCGCTTTGATTCGAATTTATAACATTATCATGTGTTATGTTTTATTATGTGTTATGTGCCCATGTACTTTGCACTATATTTCTAACATCTTAATTGTCTATTAATATGAAACACTGTCAAAACAAGACAAAGTTATAGTAACTGTTAAATTGTAATTAACTGTAAATTAACAATAACTTGTAATGTACTTTAATGAAACTGTAATGAACAATAACTTGTAATGTACTTCAGTGAAACTAATTAAATGTAATGATTTAATTTATAATGTAAGAATGTACTTTAATAGAAGTGTAATTAAACAATGAGTGAATATGAATTAATTGGTAATTGTAATCGCAATTGTAATGAACCCAAATTAATACGTACTCAGTCGTGTACTCAATTTGTACTCATGTGCACTATTACGAAATGATATCGCCGTCAAAAAATGTAAACTCGGCAAAAATATACGATTAGTTTTATTTATATTTTTTTATTGTTTTTAGTTGAAATCTTTCAAAAAACATCTGATCATGTGTTTAAAAAAAAAAGGGGGGAAATTTAACCTTCAACTGTTCTCCCCCAAACATTTAAGTTATATTATACGTATATTTGTAAAAATACTTCACTTCAGATTAGCGCTTCTGATTAGCACTTCATTTATTGCACTTCTGCATTAGACTTCGGATTAGCACTTCATCGTTGCACTTCATTGTACTTCAGATTAGCACCTCATTAGGAGGGAGCAGAGGCCCCTTGCCTCCTTAATATATTTTTAGATTCCGGCCTGAGCCATGGTCGAAAGAGGTCGAACCTCTACCCTTGTAAATTCAGAGTACCAACTGTAATTTTTAAGAAGTAAACCAAAGTAAGAGAAAGTTTTTATTTTCCCCCTCGAGTTGAGCTATCTTCTATTATTTGAAGAAAAGAATTAACAGAGTGTCGACCCCATAAAGCGAGAGAAAAGAATTAGAAAGAATTATAGAAAAGTATAAAGAAGAAACATCCGTTGCTTGCCTCCGAACCAGACCCCCCCCCCCCCGTCGAATCCGAACCGACTCAGGGCCATAAAGGGGGGGTTAACAGTCTGGCGACCCTGCCAGGATAAGAAGAAGATGATATGGGGTCTAACCCCCCTAATTTTAACTAGAAGATGTTTAACAAGAAGATGTTTAACAAGAAGATGTTTAACCAGAAGATGTTTAACAAGAGATGTTTAACAAGAAGATGTTTAACAAGAAGATGTTTAACAAGAAGATTTTAACCAGAAGATTTAACCAGAAGATGTTTAACAAGATGTTTAACAAGAAGATGTTTAACAAGAAGATGTTTAACAAGAGGCCACTCTTTGGCCAAGAATAGAAATTACCCTGCATCAGGATAAAAAGAAGACTTCAAGAAGATTTTTAAGAAGAGGCCACTCTTTGGCCAAGATAGAAATTACCCTGCCTCAGGATAAAACCAGTCGACCGGCGTGTCACGACTTCTAGTTCGTAACATCCACCCTTGACCGGTGTGTCACGACTCCAAGTTCTTCACGCCTAGTTTTCATCCAGGAACAAGTAGCCAGCAAGACGTCTTCAGGACACGTCTCTAAGGATTTCGCCGTAGGAATCTTGTTAAGTAAGAGTTGTTTTTTTAAGAAATTTATAAACACTTGAAAAATCAGTATTATTAACAGTTAATATTTAGTATGGAGCCAGAATTTAACACAAAACACAGGGAACATTTCAGACACCAGTGATACATTTTTTTTTTAGTGAAATAGAAATTGTAACAGAGTTAATTGTAACAGTTAATTGTAACAGAGTTAATTGTAACAGAGTTAATTCCAGAGAGAGAATTTCAGTTATTTTCAGTTATATTCAGTATAGAATAATTTTATTTTATGTATCAAACATAATAGTATCGTACCTTCGTGTACATTAGAATGAAATATTGTTTACATTTTTTTTTTTTTTTTTTTTGCAAATTTTTTTCAATTACTGAATTGAATTGACTTGCAAATTAAGAGAGAGAGAGTTTACAGAGTTTAGAGAGAGTTTAGAGATTTTTAGAGAGATACTTGAAGTAATTTTGAAGTCATTTTTTGAAGTCAGTTTTTCAAGTCAGTCGGTTGCACCAAGAGGGTCAACCAAAACAGAGGTTAATCGTCTCCACTTGATAAAGATCAAATGCAGTCATTTTCCATTTTTAGTTAATCTTTACTTGACAAGCGTTCAAGTTAGACAGTTTAAGTTTCAAGATACTTGACAAGCGCTCAAGTTAGACAGTTTAGTTTCATTTTCAGTTCAGAATACTTGATAAGAGGTCAAGTCAGAAGGTTGCATCCAAGAGGGACAACCGCCCCAGAGATTTATAAAGATACTTGAAGTAGTTTCGAGTCAGTTTTATTTGCAAATAAGTTGCAAATCAGTTTTCAGTTTCAATAGGTTGCATCCAAGAGGGACAACCGCCCCAGAGATTTCAGTTTTATTTGAAGTCAGAGAGTTTTACTTGAAGTCAGAGATTTATTTCAAGTCAGAGAGATTTATTTGAAGTTAGAGAGATTTATTTGAAGTTAGAGAGATTTATTCCAAGTCATTTTTATTTCGAGCCCCAAGTTAGTTTTCAATGCAGTCAATTGAATTCAACCTTTTTTTTGTTGTTCAAGAGAATTTAATTCAACCTTTTTTTTTTGTTGTAAAAGAGAATAAAAAAATTCAACCTGAATTGACCGATTTGCGTCTTTGGTTTAACCTTTTTTCTTTGTTTGTAAGAGGGAAATTCACTGATTTGTCTTTCCCTTTTCATGCATTGTTATGTATATAAATATATAGTTATGTAATTCATTAATTGTCACAAAACCTTTTTTACAATTGTTTGTAACGATTTTGGTACTTATTGTAATGTATATGAGGAACATGCCGTCCCTCCGTTTTGTTTCAACTTTTTTTAATTTTTGTTCTAAGTAGTGTGACAAGCAATCTTTAAAAAAAAAAAAAAGCAAAGTGCTTACGAAAAACTTATTGTCAATTTCAGACTTATATCCCCCGCTTAGTCACTCAATTCCCCCGAATGTAGTACTCCAAACTTTGTTTTTTTTATTTTATTTTTATTTTAACACCCCAACCCCAGTTGAACCCAGTGTCGACCAAAACCGTTTTTACAAAAGTTTTTAACGAGTTTTATAATTATTTTGATTATATGATGACAGAAATAGCGTAACAATTAATCGATCATGTACCTAATTTATACTGCTCTGTACGATCGGGAAATTTACCCGTATGACCGCACATACCCTAAATTTCAGTCATTTAATTTTTAATAAAACTTCAACGCAATAAAACAGATGTATTTGTCTATATGCAAACAAGTTTTCAGACTAAAATATCAAATAATTCAAATTCTATCAACATTCAACGAAAAAGTATAATTTTTCTACTTAACAAGCAAAAATTCTTAAAACCTTTTTAATATTTTTTTTTATTATATAAAAATAATTTTTAATGAAAAATTTACCAGTAATTAGATTTTATAATAATTGACCTTGAGCTTAAAGAATTTTGTAATAATAATAATAATAATAATAATAACAATAACAATAATTGACTTAAACTTAAAAGATTTTATAACCCATCTTAAATTATTGTACATCATTTTCAAACTTTGTTAATTCAAAAAACCTTCCAAATCCCTACACATTTGACCACAGGTCTATACATCATCCACTACGTAATTCGATTTGTACCTACAACAGCCAATAAAAATGCATGCACACTATATATATATATATACAAACCTTATGCTAAAATCATTGAATATCACAATAAAACTATTTCATTACGTAAGTGCCAACTATGCGATTTAGTCTTAATCATTTTTGCATTCATGCATTCATGCATTTTTGCATTCATGCATTTATTAAGTTGTTTTATCTATTCCTTAACGTAAATGTGTATATATATATATATATATATAAACCTAAACCCATCTTAAATTATTATACATCATTTTTAAACTTTGTTAATTCAAAAAAACCTTCCAAATCCCTACACATTTGACCACAGGTCTATACATCATCCATTACATAATTCTAATTTTTACCAACGCTAGTCAATAAAAATTAGCTTATAGATTGGACGATTTATATTTTTCCCTTTTTCCTAGTCATTATGAATGTAATTTTCCCCACAGAAAAAAAATAAATAAATAAAAAAATTTTGCTAAAAATTTTACAATATCATTCTTTGTCTAGCTTAATTATTTATCTAAATTAAAGTATTAATCTTTGATTTTTTTTATATTTTGTAAGCAAGTGTCATTTTAAAAATTTGGATACTCTGCATTGTACTCGACCACGCGAAATCGTTCTGTATAAAATTTGTATTGTAACTAATGGTACCCTGTTAGGATGTTATTTTCTCATTGTATTGTAACTAATGGTACCCTGTTAGGATGTTATTTTCTCATTGTATTGTAACTAATGGTACCCTGTTAGGATGTTATTTTCTCATTGTATTGTATTAATGGTACCCTGTTAGGATGTTATTTTCTCATTTGTATTGTATTAATGGTACACTATTAAATTATTGTATAAATATCATTTTTAAAAGGGGAGAGTAATGTAAAAAGTGAACAATGAACAATTCCTACACCATCATTATATGGATCATTGTCTTCATGCAGAACTTATTCCGAATAGTTTTATGTTCGAATGTCCATTTTTACATAAGAACCAAAATCGCTTAACGCGAGTTTGGATAATAATTTTACTTGTAGCTTCCTATTTTTGTTCATGTCACAACCCTACGATCTACCCTTTCTATGGTTTAGTCGTATCCATTATCCATTTTCCATTTGTTATAAAAGTTATTATAATTAATTATGAATTGTCTTGCATCTCACCCTCGACCCTAGATTATGCATACACATTGCATGTAACAGGATTGGAACCTGTAGTTGTACTTCTTAGTCATTACTACCCACTTTTTGTCTCTAATTCATCTTTCTAATAATGACTTATAACTATGACGTCACATTTTCCCGTCATTTATTTCCCTAAGGACTAAACACTCTATAGAAGTCATTATTTATATGTTATGTAGTATAAATATAATTATTATTCAACCACACTCATTCTTACATTCATATCTTATCTTGACCATTATCCAATATAAATTTTATTAAATATTCAATTTTACTCGTGTCGGCGCGAAACTTTAGGTTCGTTCGAGAACGCGAAAAAACGTTCTCGTATTGTTTTTTTCATTTTTATTTTTAATTATATGACCTCCCGAGGTGAACTCAAGACAATGCTTAGTAAGAGATCACATTCCGCTCATCGCAGCAGAATTCGAACGCTCAAAGTTAAAAAGTCTCCTTTCGCTTTGATTCGAATTTATAACATTATCAAGTGTTATGTTTTATTATGTGTTATGTGCCCATGTACTTTGTACTATATTTCTAACATCTTAATTGTCTATTAATATGAAACACTGTCAAAACAAGACAAAGTTATAGTAACTGTTAAATTGTAATTAACTGTAAATTAACAATAACTTGTAATGTACTTTAATGAAACTGTAATGAACAATAACTTGTAAAGTACTTCAGTGAAACTAATTAAATGTAATGATTTAATTTATAATGTAAGAATGTACTTTAATAGAAGTGTAATTAAACACTGAGTGAATATGAATTAATTGGTAATTGTAATCGTAATTGTAATGAACCAAAATTAATACGTACTCAGTCGTGTACTCAATTTGTACTCATGTGCACTATTACGAAATGATATCGCCGTCAAAAAATGTAAACTCGGCAAAAATATACGATTAGTTTTATTTATATTTTTTTATTGTTTTTAGTTGAAATCTTTCAAAAAACATCTGATCATGTGTTTAAAAAAAAAAGGGGGGAAATTTAACCTTCAACTGTTCTCCCCCAAACATTTAAGTTATATTATACGTATATTTGTAAAAATACTTCACTTCAGATTAGCGCTTCTGATTAGCACTTCATTTATTGCACTTCTGCATTAGACTTCGGATTAGCACTTCATCGTTGCACTTTGTACTTCAGATTAGCACCTCATTAGGAGGGGGCAGAGGCCCCTTGCCTCCTTAATATATTTTTAGATTCCGGCCTGAGCCATGGTCGAAAGAGGTCGAACCTCTACCCTTGTAAATTCAGAGTACCAACTGTAATTTTTAAGAAGTAAACCAAAGTGAGAGAAAGTTTTTATTTTCCCCCTCGAGTTGGGCTATCTTCTATTATTGGAAGAAAAGAATTAACATAGTGTCGACCCCATAAAGCGAGAGAAAAGAATTAGAAAGAATTATAGAAAAGTATAAAGAAG
>JAJOZX010005904.1:212500-232500 GCA_023014485.1 Bathynomus jamesi
AGCTATAAAACCTAGTACTATATTCTTTTTATTGACCGCTGCTGTACTTTGTTTCGCCACTTTTAAATCACCAGTGACTATAACTCTTAAGCCTTTAACGCCGACCGTTGCCTTATGGCAACTTGATCTTGACAATCGATTTTCAGCCATAGAATCTGAATATTAGAGGTTATTTTGGCTTTAACACGGAAAAAAAACTAACATAAAAATTTCATAATTCAGGCATGAGAGGTTTAAATCTTTTTCCTGCTCTACGCTTGCTAGCTCCTTCGCTGACATATATACGCAAAATTACCGTTACGCAAACCTATATGCAAAATTTTGCACTTATCCACGTTAAATCTCATTTGCTATGTGACTGACCAATCAACGACTTTATTCAGATCTTTCTGGATCTCTATCTTCGTCATTAATCGCCCTACCACCCAACTTCGAGTCGTCCGCAAACTTGGTAACTGTACTGGCTAGGCCGACATCTAAATCGTTAATATATATAAGAAAAAGCAAGGGGCCCAATACAGAACCCTGAGGAACGCCGCTCGCTACATTAGCCCAAAACGACTCCGCTCCATCAACGACCACCCTCTGTTTCCTACCTCGGAACCACTCTTCTTTCCAATTTATTATTACACCCCTGATTCCATGAGCTTTAGTTTTTTCAATGAGTCTTTTGTGCGGTACGGTGTCAAACGCTTTTTGAAAATCTAAATACACTACATCAAACGCCCGACGACTATCGTAAACTTCATCCACGCTTTGGAAAAATTCCAAAAGATTACTTAAGCAAGATTTGTTTCGCCTAAAACCGTGCTGCGTATTTCTAAACAAATTATTAAATTCTAAGTGTTCGACTATACGATCCCTAATATTTTATTCCAGTAGCTTATACAAGAGTCGTTAAACTGATTGGCCTATAATTTCCCGCCGCAACTTTATCGCCTTTCTTAAAGATAGGTGTTACATTTGTTAACTTGAAATTATCTGGTACGCACCCCTCAGAAATAGACGCATTAAAAATCTTTGGTAACGGCGCAATAATGCTTTCTTTTAATTCTTTTAGTTGTATGGGATATATGGAATCCATCTCCGGTGATTTACGCATTTTCATTTTATCAATATAACGCATTACCTTCCTTTCACTAGCCACAATATTACCCAAAGTATTCCCATTATCAAAAGGTGTTATGTCTATTACCGTTGGGTTATTCGTTACATCTTTAGTAAAAACTGACGTAAAAATTTCGTTTAGCAAGGTAGCCATTTACTTGTTTCAGAAACTAGCTCCCCGTTAACATTTTTCAACGGTCTCAAGACACTTTTTACTGGATTCCTATTGTTGACGTATTGAAAGAATCGCTTGGGGTTTTCTTTGCCGTCACGAGCTATGGAGATTTCAAATTCGCACTTGGGCTTTTTTATTACATTTTTCGTTTCACGCCTTTGAGATATGTAGTTGTTTCCTAACCACAAATTGTCTTTATCGCACTTATGTAGCCTATAAGCCATATCTCTACTCTTTATAATATCTCCTACTCTAGAAGTAAACCACAAGGGCTTGTTGTTTACTTTCGCACGCTTAATCTTGTACGGTACACATTCCTCATTTTTAGTCCTAAATACTGTTTCAAACGATTCCCACATAATTTTTGCGTTGGAGATCCCCATTACGTTTTCCCAATTGACGTGTGACAATTCATTTCGAAATTTACAAAAGTCTGCGTGCTGGAAGTTAAGAATTTTAGTCGAGTTAGCTGGTTTGGAGTGACTTACTGAGAGGACAAACTCCACCATTTTGTGATCGCTATTGCTTAACTGCTTCATTACTTGAAGATCTGTGGTTAGTCTATCATCCGTAGTTATTACTAAATCTAAAATACTGTCCAAACTCGAGGTTCCACAAACTTTTGAATAAGAAAGCTATCCTCGAGAAAATTAATTAAACGATTGACTTCCGTGTCACCGTGCATTGTATCGTAATTCACGTTGGCGCAATTAAAGTCACCCATAATTAAGGCCTGCTCACTACCTATTATTCTCTTTAGTTCACGATATAACACTTCGTACGTATCAGCTGTTTGATTTGGGGGCCTATGTATAACCGCAACAACAAGTTTGAAATCGTTCAATTTAAGTTCTGCTTTAGTCAAATCTATCGGTTTTGGAATTGTGTGCTCTCCTTCTATAACGTTCGCAATATTATCTTTGATATACTGTACAACATAACATCGCCTCCTCGCCTACCTTTTCTGTTTTTAACAAAAAGTCTATAACCTCTAATTTGATAATTCCTTACAAAGTCACATGTTTCAGTGCTAAGCCACGATTCATTTATCGCAACTAAATCATAGTCTTTACAAGCAATTAAAGAAAAAAATTCGTTTATTTTATTCGTAGGCTACTAGCATTTAAGGATAGAACTTTCAAATTGTTTGTAATTACGATACCTTCGCGAACGCAAAGGAAATTTGAGGAAATTACGCTGGACCGTTCGAGTTACAGCAGCCTGAAAAGAAGAGACAGTATTATGAAAAAGTCTTCCTAAACACGCACCTCCAACGTCATTAAGATGAAGTCCATCTCCGAGGAACAAGTCCCTCCTGCCTGTAGAAACTGTTCAAAAAATTCGCAAAATGCACTCCTTCATGTTGGCAAAGTGACTTTAGGTTATTGTTGATATAGGTCGCCTTGCTGTAGAATCGCTACGTTGGATAATTCGAGGAAGTATACCTGTTAAAACAATCTTATTAGTTTTTCCTTTAGTCGTTCTAGTACGTCCCTCTAACTGCGTCTAGTACGACTCATCGCCGCCGACTCATCGCCGCCGATTCCTCGCCGCCAACTCATCGCCGCCAACTCAACTCCGAATGCACCGTTGCCAAATAATGTTTTGTATAATATATTAATCTTTCTTTAGTGCGATGATAGGTACTGAAGGAAATTAAAAACACTTGGAAGAACCATTGAAAACATAACTAATTATATTTATATAATATTTTATTTATATAACCCAACCTAACCCAACCCAACCCAACCCAACCTAACCTAACCTAACCCAACCCAACCTAACCTAACCTAGCCCAACCTAACCTAACCTAACCCAACCTAACCTAACTTAACCTAACCTTCACCAATTAACATTATAGATGCCTTATACAAAATACAGAAGAGTCGAGATATGTATCTCGAACAACTTGTAGGAGGTCATGCTCCACCTTCAAAGTTAAAAATATATCGTGATGCTGATGACCGTATATTAAAACTAGTTTTAAGCTTTGAGCAACGATCACCATTAGAATATTTACGTGGGATTGCCTACAATTACCACTAATTAAAATCTGAACCTTTTAATCTTTTTTTAACGTAGTAGAATAAAGAGTTTCTAACGATTTTTAATTTTTGAAAGCTCTAACCTTCAAAAATAAATTTAATTTATTTTTTGAAAAAATGGAGTTGAGTTGGCGGCGATGAGTTGGCTGGAGTTGAGTCGGCGGAGTTGAGTTGGCGGCGATGAGTTGGCGGCGATGAGTTGGCGGCGATGAGTTGGCGGTGATGGATCGTCCCATCCCGCCTGTACCTAGCCAGCAGCTTTTCCGATCTAGAATTTCAAATGTTAATAGTACCGACATGAATAAACTGAGTTGTGTACTCAGAGGTTCCGTCTGTAAAATGGTTAACACTATTAGTTATATCCTCCACCCTTGCATCAGGGTAGCAGTAACGGCGCCTACGACGAGGGTTTCTCCCACAGAATTCCTTGAGCTGTCCTCGAACAATGGAATCGCCAACGAGTCGTATTTCCGGTTGATCAGCATCTTCGAAACCTATAACAGAAACTTATTGTTTGTTATAACTGGTAGACAAGTCTTAGGTTTTCTCAATGGGGATTCTAATACGCACTTGAACGAAGGGTTGGGAACTAGGGGAAGAGAGAGGGCTATTAGTACTATTTATATTAGTAGAAACTGAGGCAAGAGAGGTCTTAACTGGAATCTCAAGGGATTCTACTTTTGCCGTCAGAAGCATCACCATTTATTCAAGCCTCACTCTGGCCTCCCTCTCACGTTCTAACTCGTTCCTCAGCACTTCCATGTTTGAGCACCACCTGCAAACTAACTGTTCATTATTATTAGTCAAAGTAAACGCGTAAGCGGCAAATTTGCGATGAAAGCGACTGTAAATACTTGACGGGGGTTCCATGCTATTAATTAATTAAAAACATGAACAAAAAACGAGCGTTTGGAAGTTAATAAATTACAACGTAGGTCTACCCCGTGCTTATTGTTGCGTCACCTGCGCAAACCCGCAAAATGTTCTTGAAACGCAGAAACAGGTTCTTGGAACACAAAATTATTCTAAATAAATATATACTAAATTAAGCTATCGAGGAAAGATCTGTAAAAGAAAAAGTGTTAATAAAACTTATCTGTCCGCTATTCGACCTACTTTTTTCTTTCATTTTTTCCTTTTTCCCACGGTGGGTGAATACGCCCTACTTGATCTCCGTAGCAAAGGAAAGTGAACCTCATGAAACCTCTTTTTGTAATAGATTTGAAAAACAAACACGTTAAACAAGGGAAATTAAACCTTATGAAACCTCGTTTTCTAATGGATTCGAAAAAAAACAAGACAAGCCACGTGCACTAGCCCTGGTTTAATCTAATAATATAGTACTGACTAAAGTCAATGAATGTAATATATTCGTTAATTAATGATTCGTAACATGAATTTAGTTGAGAATTTACCAAACACTATTTTTTTAAGACACTTTAACGAAAATCACTTATTCAATTGGTAACACTAGACACGAGAAAACATATTGTACATGTGTATATATATGTATATATTGTGTATATATATATATATTTTTTTTTTATGTATACATATATATTGTATATATATATTTTTTTTTTATGTGTATATATATATTGCATATATATATATATTATATGTATATATATATATATTGTGTGTGTATATATATATATGTTTTATGTATATATGTATATATTATACTCCTTGGGTCTGTGTGGTTGGCTAGTCCCACCGGGCATAATAAAAATACTCCTTTAAACATAGTGCGCCGACTTTTGTCGTCGCTTTTGGAATCCGGGAGCTTTCCTTAGCTCTCGTTTTACTCGTCGAGTTTGGATTAATTATGATTGGATTAACTGAGAGTCAACTTTAGATTTAGGCACTTTAATTAAATTCGAGTAAGCGGATTACAGGCAAAAGTTTATGATAAATTTCTTTGCTTTTTAAGTTCACAAGGTTATATTTTAAAGTAAGTTCACCGGGCTATAAGTGAATTATTCTTAAGTCTACGAGTGACAATTAAGGTAACGATGAAATAAATGAATTAAGTCTGCCGGCGTTTCCTTTAGTCAGATTCTCAATTCCGATATTCCGATATAAAGCTTAGTCCCTATTTGAGGTGAAATGCACCCTTCACCCAGGGTTTAAATTACGTTAATTCAAAAGTCAGACGCCCTTCTTCTAAGGCTACCCTTGTGCCCGTTCTAGGATCGCCTGAAAGCACACTAATGACATACGGGGCACCTCGTTACCCGCAGTAAAATGAACAACGATTCTCTTTTAAGACTGATCCACAGTCCGTTCTAGAATCAGAAAGCAAAAATAATTCATACGAGGTGACTCGCACCCCGTCACCCAAGGAGACCGTGGTATGCAGAGCTTTCCTCGGAATCTGCTTTCTACCCAGAATCTGTAGTTTAATGGCTTGAACCTTCCTTTTATAAGAAGGAATCCATTCTCACATACGTCAGAGAGGTGAGTCACCATGAGACCAAAATAATTTGTAATTCTCAGAGTCAAGGTTCCCATCCTGAAGCTCGAGACGGATGCGAGGTGTTTGCTTGGAAGGCAAACATGTGACCATCGAGCGTATGCTGTCGCAAAAGTTCATCTCGGTGCTCTTTGATTAAAATGAATGGCTGTTTTAATATCATATTTCATATTTCGGCCGTGCTCGAGGACTTAGAAAAGATTAGGCAGATTCGCGTGTCAATCACTGAGATAAAGACGAGCACCTGCTCTTGTAGGATATTTAAGAAGGTGGGCGTGCTGGTGTATAACATTTCGTCCATTCTTTAAAAAAACAATAAAAAAACTTAGGGCTTCGCTTCAATTGGAAAATTGGTACCGTGAAAAAGTCGTGAAGAACTCGCGAATTAATAATATGAATACTGAGATCACGTCAAAGTTTCATAAGAATCTCATTATAGGAGTAAAACTCCAAAAATCGAAATTGTCTGTAGAAATGCGAACAGCGTATGTAATTTCGTTTTTATTGTTCCAAGATATCTTAATTAACAATTAGGGAAACAAAGTATTTGAAAGATCTTCCTTAGGGGAAGTAATCTTATCTCAAAATGAATTTACTAATTGAATTATTGGTTAGTTTTCATTAAGGGAGACGAAATTGAAATGATCTCAGCTTACGCAGGATGTCATTCTTGTGACGTCATAAAGAAAATATCTTCATTTAAGAATTACAGAAGCAGACGAAAGCAATGGAATTTTTTTAATATACGATAAGTGCTTTGTCTACGTTATTTAAGGTAGACTGTAAAATAAATCAGAACAAATGTAAAATCATCGAAAAATTTAAATTCAGTACATGCAATAAATCAAAATTTGTTAAGTTTACAAATGAATCGATTATGATTATAATATAGATCTTCAATTAATTTAAATTCAAATTTATTTTAAAATCAAACTGCATTAAATAAAAACAAGAAGAATTAAAAATTAACTATTTTATAAATTAAAGTTCATTAAATAAAATAAAATAAAAATCGAAAATTAACTTAATTTAAAATCAAAAGGCGGTAAATAAATTTAAAATAGCAATAATATAAAACATCAATGGATTTAAGAATAGGAGCTTTCCTGTATACATTTTTCTACTTTATAAAGTGGATGAAAGATAAAGATGCAAATTTAATGTTCAATGCCAACATTTTGAAATGTATATTTCAGGCATCTTGAAGTTTAGGAATTATGGCATAATGTTAGAATCTCGAAGCGTTATTTAGATGGGAAAATTGAAAATCATTTATGGGCTTTTAGTCAGAGAAAAATAAGTACGCGAAAACTTTTGGGGTAAGTGATGTGATGCAATAGATCTTTTATCTGCCATTTCTTTATTTATCAGCAATTATTGAAATTATATTAAAGAAACGACGTATTTAGGGTAGAAGAAGGGAATTACTCTAATTAATGTCAATAGGATTAATCAACCAGGAAAGGGAAGTCAGTGAATTTGGTTTCTAGCAAGAGTAACCAAAATAGTTATATAGGGAAATGGTACTATTAAACGTTGCGGATTCTTTCTTACACGTTTCCTCTGAACACAATCACAGAAACCAATATATGTCATAAAGCTTAGGGATTAACAACAGATGCAAATTGGGTTTTCTTTGGTTTACACATATAGAAACTATACAGGGAAATTTGTACGTAGAAACGTAAAGGTCTACACAGAAAAATAAAAATAAAGGAACACAATATAAACTCTCTCGGACATGTTAGTGGGCACCTGTTAACGCTAGAAACGGGTACATTATGTTGGCCAAATTTGGTTGATATATAAGAGATTTCGGAGCCGCCGGCTCATCAGGAAATTGTATCTCATCAATGCATGATGAAATACAGAGTCTGCACTGCAACACTGCCATAAGATAGCTGTCTAAGACAGGATCCCTGATATGAAACAAGACTTACAATATAAACATAGCTACATTTTTTACGAAAATCAGAGATTAGGTAGATATATAACATTTAAAATATAATTTCACATGATTTAAGTTTTGAAGAAAGAAAGTTAGTTTCACATAGTTATTTAGTATAATTATGATTTTAGGATTCGTTTTGAATTCATTTAATTAAAGGTAGGGGTAACTAAAGAATTTTAATTAAAATGGTTTTTTAGGGTGAAACACCCTGGGAAAATTTCAAGTGGCAGAGTCAAACTTTGAAAGAGTCAATCAGGCTGGTCAATGACAAATTAGGGAGGTAATGCTTCTAGGAACATCTAAAATTGCTTATTTATTTCGAGTAGTGGATTCTGAAGGGGAATTGGTTTTTCAAAGAAGGTGGATGGTTACGCTTTTTACATTTATAATTACAATACACGCATAGAATTTAGGGATAACTGTTACGAGAGCGATTTTCGTTCTGGTTCCTAGAAAACAATTTATAGGGCACACTGTCCTAAAGAGAAATTGAATGTCATAACATTTAAAATTTAAGAAATTTCAAATTATTTTAAAAGAAGAGTAGTAGGAAAAGAAACTCATAGTAGTAAGAGAAATGAGAATGAGGTGCAAAAAGGACATAAAAAGGTAATTTACTGTTATGTAGGATATCGAATGTTTTATTAGGACTCTTAAATACTTTCAAAAATTTACAGAGTTGGAAAACACTCGCAGGATTGAGAATAGCTACCTACTTTGTACACATAGCAGTGATTTCATCTATAATTAGAGAGGATAAGCCTCTTAATTTGTTTTGGATAGTTTACAGGGATACTATTTAGGGAATTATAAGGGAAGATGGTTCCTTGAAGAACACCTTCGTCCCATCTTTGTTTAGAAATAAAAAGGGGAAAATTTACTTCTCTTTAGGGTTCACTTAATAAATTGTTTGTTGGGAAAGTCTTTCTGGAGATTGACTCGTTCGATGGGAAATTAAATAGACGAAGAGTATGTCCTGTTAGCACGCATAGAAAAAGCAAAAAGTTAGAAAATAAACACATAGTGAAAGAAATATATTATACAATTACCTTTTTCGAACAACTGTCCTTGTTTCTTGACGAAATTAATAAGGTATTTTAGAGAGTTAGAGGGACCACTAAGATGTATCACCAAATTGTTTCGTAGTTTACATTATAACACAAGACATAAAAGGTAATCAGTAATACCTAAATTTTATAACGAAGAAAAGCTAGGAAAATGAAATACAAAGATTAAGAGTAATATTTCAGTTCATAATGCAACGTTCTTTAAGGGTTCTTTGTCATAACGAACCCCTTCCAAAAACCCCTTCCAAAATAAGTTAAACAACAGTACAAAGAGTGTGTTTTCATGGTGTTAAATTCTTTCAGCAGAACTCAAAAGGGTTCAAGGAAAATTCTAAATTTTTATTACCGAATCTTTTATTAAACGTAGAGACATTTTTTTTTTGAATTAACTCGGGTTCGTTCAATATTAATCTTTTTCACGATAAGCGGGTCGGTGTATTTTTTACGGGTGACTATAATTTTTATTTTTTCTCAACGAAAATAGCGCGAAACATTGCACTGAGTAATTTTATACTAAAAGCTCAACGTGTTGTATCACCCCAAGTAATTTTATACTGAAGGTTTTTCTGTAACCGAACATTGCATAATGTTTTCCGATAATAAGAAGTGTCATATTTAGATTTCTTAATTTGATAAATTTGATAATAATGAACGCTGAGAGTTTAGTCATTAGGGACAAAATGCAGTTATAAACACACTTAAGTTAAAAACATCGCTTATCAAAAATTATGACGTCACGTCAATGCTTATTCACAGAAAATTAATATTTGAAAAGGATAACTATAAATGCTACTTGTATGAATGAAATAAAAATAGACATGAAGAGAAACGTATAGCAGGAGTGCAAACCTAACTTTCTTAAAATTTAAATAATCCCAAATCTTGCCCAATCATAAGGGTCAAAATCATCATCTGATGCATAAGACAAGTTGCCTACTTTCATACTGTCATAATATACATCAGTTCGGGCCCTATTTCCTCGTTGATAAATTCCGGAAGCATATTCATTTTTTCCTATCACTTTGGTCGTGGCAACCTTGATAAAATGGTTTCTTAAGAAGATTAAGATATTCCTTTGAGGGAATAAGTGTGACTAAAACACTTTCTGCAATTGATCAAGGTCATGTATCAACGTATTCGTGACCGCTGAATGTAATATTATTTAACGTTAAGATTTTTAAATTTTCTACTTTGCGTAAGCCATTTAAAAACTCAGAGGGTATAATAGCATTTGATAATCGTAATTTATTTAAAAGAGGGAAACTTTCAAAATATCGAAAATGAATTTTTTCAGATGTACACACTAATTTCATTTTGTTCAAATGCAGGGTCTTAATTTGTCGGAAGTTTTCTCGGAAGTTTTGTTGGAAGTTTTGTTTTAGCTCCTTCTTTTCAAGGATGTGACGACCCATATGCACTGAGATTACTAAAGACTTAATGTTCAAACGTAAAGGGATATAATTTAGTATGATACACAAAAGATGTTCGTTAGATAGTTCCTTAAATGCGAGATGTTTACTATTTAACGTGGTCAATAATATGTCGCGCCATCTAACACAAACAAACCTTAACATAAACTTCTAATCCTTCAAATAACGAAAAAGGTGGAATAACATTTCCGTAGGGAGGTCGTTTATATTCATCTTCCCAGTGTATTAGATTTCTATTCTGAAAGAACAATTTATAATTATTTTATACTCACTGAGGTATCACCTTTTCTTCACTTTTACTCTGTATTATTTTGCTGTAATTTAACCATCTTTTACTATATTACTTCACCATAATTTAACTGTCTTTTAATCTTAAAACACAAACACTTTAATTTCTTTGATCTTAAACACTTAAGTTAGGGCATCCGGTTAAATTTAGATATTAGATTAGTATTATATTTGGTTCTTCTTTTCATGAAAGGTCACCCGGGGGTTGTTCGTAAGTCATTCCACATATTCGGGATTATGTGCGGTTTCGTTTCGACGGTGGAATTGGACAGACCGTGGTTGCCTTCGGATTGGTTCCGGACTGGCAGGACGCCTCAACCGATGTGTCTCTTGTACCATTGGGAGTTCGTCTGGAGAGGGCGATGCGGGTGCCCTCGCTTCCGTTGGTGTTGTGATGCTGACGACGGGAACCGCACGACGTTGGCTTCGACGATACTTTCGTATCATCATGATCCCTAGCCCAATAGCTCCAAGTAAGAGACATAGGGCCAGTGAAGAAAAATTGATGACGTGCGATTTCTGGTCGTGGTACTTCTCCAAGGTGATTCGTTTTAAGTAACGGGTCATCTCCTTCAGGTTCACTCGTTTTGGGAGCGAAACGTTAAAATGTTTTATTGCTTCAACCGTATGAAATGATTATCGTATGTAGATGACCTCTGCGTCGTTCATTAAAGATAGCAGTTCCGTCTTCAAGGTGAAATTTCGAGGGTCTGAGAAGAGGGAAACTGACGGGATTATTTTGTGATCTGTCGGCAACGGAAATCTTCCAGTTCTTTTTATTTCCAGTTGATATTTGTTTTCTTTTCCCATTCCACAGCGAAGGAGCAAGGTCAAAGGGCTTGCTACACTGTAGTATACGTCTTGGTGATGTCGCAGAAACACGGGGGAAAAGTTTCTTTTGATGATCCGATGGCAAGTTGTTAAATTTGTTGAGGATCCAGCTTAGAAAAGTCGGACTACACAGTCCTCTGATCCTTTAGTCAGAATATAAGTCGGTACTGGGCAATGGAACGTCTCTTGTATTCGAACACAGCCGTCGAGATTGTCCATCAGTAAGTAGTTTAGGCAGTCTTGGCTCACGCCTAAGTAGCGGGTTTTCGGTACGGTTTCAGTGTAAAGTCTTCTTTCTCCATTCAAATGGGTAGATGATCTATGCGGAACAGCGTCGTGGGTGATTCTATGGCTTTGAGGGGGATGAATATGATTATTCTGAGTTCGTCGTTCGCGAACCTCTGCAAACGAGTTCTTCTAAGACTAAAATAAAGGGGGATAGTTATCATATGTAAGATATAATGCAATAATCTCCTTACCTTGTGTTCGATCCCCAGTGGAAAAACTGTGTGCTATAATTGTCAAAAACACTACTTGCTCTTCTTTCTTTATTTCTGCCTGCAAGCTTGCTAGGTAGACTTCTACTGTCTCCTGGAAAGAATGAATTTTCTCAGAGAGTAAGTTTACGTATTTTTGGAGATTGCTAACGTCGTATATCGTAGCGTTCAGCACTGTTATATATGAATTTAAACTCCCGAGAGTTTCTTCGTTTGCTTCAATTGCTTGCACCCGTTTAATAATTTTATCCACTGATTTTTGCTGTGCTGTTCCGAAGGCAAAGTTCGTCGCTGCCGTTCTCTTGACGAGCCTTCCGGAGGTTGTTTTTGATTCAAGGTAGTGACGAAGGTTAGAAGTTCCTTCTTAGATGCTATGATTTGCTCGCGGACGCCGTGTAGAGTGATTATTAAAATTCCCAATTCCTTTATCGTGTTTTCTGTAGGGCCTTTTGATTTGTTTAATCGTCATTCTTCCGTTTCGCATTGAATTATAAGCTTTCTCATCTTCTCGTCTAAAGCTTGCAAATGTTGATAGTAAGGTCCCAGGTGGAGTCTAACACTGAAAGTATAAACTGAGCCATGAAATATTTGGGGGCCCAGAGGTTCGAGTAGGACTCCATTTTTCTCAAGGGTTTGGGCCCCTGCCCGGACTGCAACCAATATCAGGAGAAGGGCAACCATCTCCTTCAGCAGGGCACCTTTATGATTTTGCATTATCCTTTAATATTAACAGATTTAGTAAAACTAAATAAAAATCAATTTGGCAATTCTATGCTTAAAAGAAATTAAATTATTAAACCTCACTATCCCTCCTGTATTACTCTCACAGTTCAAAACGAACTAATTTAATAACTCCGCTATTTGACTGAAGTCTAAATAAATATGAATTTACTTGTGACGTCATTTCATTTACCTATGACTCCACGCTTTCTATCTTCATATCCTGTTTCTTGTCATGACTTCTTATCGCGGTTCTCGTATCAAACACGATTTCATACTTTTAACACGAAACTTATCTGGGAAATTTATTCATTGGGTTACTCCACTACTTACACTTTCCTGTGAATTCCTACATTCTGAAAGCCTACACTCCGAAAGTGCCTATCGGTTTGCCTACATTCTAAAAGCCTACACACCGAAACACCGAAAGTGCCTATATGTATCCCGTGAATAAATATAGATGAAGTTTGGTTTCATCTTTCTTCGCATGTTAAGTCGTTTATCATCTTCGTTTAATTAAACGTGCGTTTTCTTTTTTTTCTTAGTCTAATGTTTATTTTTCTATCCCAACTATACGCATTTAAACTCATATCTTATCCTTCGATTTATACAAGCTTGAAAACGAGAAAAACATTTTTACTTAGCTAAGCTTTACTTTTTCATTTATCGATTTGTTCCTTTTCATGCCAAGTGCAACGATAACACAGTGTAACACTGATTCTGTTTATATAGAATTTTTTTTTTATATGCATTTGTGGGCGCTGAGTCCAAATCTGACCTTGGTTTGTGTGTATCATCAATGGTTCAGAGATAGTTCATTTTTCATGTTTTACCAGTATAATGTTATTATGGGCGCAGCAATATCAGAATAATCAGGAATTGTTGAGAACAATCCGGATGTTTGTTGACAGTTTCTTGCTCTAGAAATTGCCCGAAACTTCCACTGTGCTATATAAAGAAGAGCGCAGAGTCTGAGAAGTCAGTAAGTGTGAGCACACAAAGAAAGCAGGTTGTTTGTCTGATGGTTACCAGCACTGAGGTACTGTGTTTCTGTGCTTCTCTGTGCTGACGATTTGAGTGCTATCGATCCTTTTTTATTGCGAACATTATTTCAGTGTTGTGAATACATCTTTTTTCTGGAATCTGTAATCTGTTGCAGATTTAATACAGATTTAATCTTCCTTCGCATGTTAAGTCGTTTATCATCTTCGTTTAATTAAACGTGCGTTTTCTTTTTTTTCTTAGTCTAATGTTTATTTTTCTATCCCAACTATACGCATTTAAACTCATATCTTATCCTTCGATTTATACAAGCTTGTAGCTAAGCTTTACTTTTTCATTTATCGATTTGTTCCTTTTCATGCCAAGTGCAACGATAACACAGTGTAACACTGATTCTGTTTATATAGAATTTTTGTTTTTATATGCATTTGTGGGCGCTGAGTCCAAATCTGACCTTGGTTTGTGTGTATCATCAATGGTTTCAGAGATAGTTCATTTTTCATGTTTTACCAGTATAATGTTATTATGGGCGCAGCAATATCAGAATAATCAGGAATTGTTGAGAACAATCCGGATGTTTGTTGACAGTTTCTTGCTCTAGAAATTGCCCGAAACTTCCACTGTGCTATATAAAGAAGAGCGCAGAGTCTGAAAAGTCAGTAAGTGTGAGCACACAAAGAAAGCAGGTTGTTTGTCTGATGGTTACCAGCACTGAGGTACTGTGTTTCTGTGCTTCTCTGTGCTGACGATTTGAGTGTTATCGATCCTTTTTTATTGCGAACATTATTTCAGTGTTGTGAATACATCTTTTTTCTGGAATCTGTAATCTGTTGCAGATTTAATAACTCTTCTCTCTATATCTGCAGGCTATGATTAATGTAGAACAGTTTGGTAAAGAGAATGGCAACAAGAGTTGTAAACACTCGCCGGATACGTTTGTGGGTATTAGATAGGCCCCAAGCAAGTATCGCACAAGATTGTGAAAGGCACCAAGTTCTGGATCGCGTATCGGCTCTATTTTGGTATGCCTATGGGTGACCAAAATAAGCCCTGGGCACCCCATGTGATCTGTGGAAGCTGCCGCTCCAAAGTTGAAGGGTGGCTGCCGGGAGTACGCAAGGCAATGCCCTTTGCGGTACCCAGAATATGAAGAGAACCAAAGAGCCACCACGACGATTGCTACTACTGCATGGTAGATGTTTCTAAGTACAGGAAAGTTAAAGGAAGGCAGACTCTTCAGTATCCAAGCATAGCGTCGTCCATAGCTCCTGTACCACATGGCGAAGGTCTTCCAATACCACGTCCACCAGAACAGGTATCTATCCATTACTTTACCTTCTGTATTTACAGACTGTGGGTCATTATGTGTCGATTTTTCTTAGTGCTGATGCTCTTCTACATATATAGCTATGCCTATATTTTGTTTCTTTGCTTTGCAGGTTGAAAATGAGGATGCAGCTAGCTCATGTGAGATGCCGGCTAGTGAGGACAGTTATGATGAAGAATATACAGTAACTTTCAGTACAAACCCTCACTTTCCACTCAGAAGGAATTGGACGACTTAATTAGAGATTTGGGTCTGACGAAATCATGGTCTGAGCTTCTGACCTCCAGACTCAAAAGTGGAATTTGCTTGGAGAAGACTGCAAGAGCACTGTATGCCGAAAGCGGCATGAAGAGTTTGCAAGGTTCTACGATGTCAATGGCTCTCTCTGTTATTGCAGCGAGGTTAATGGTCTATTCACAGCTATTGGGTTAACACATATACCCTCAGAGTGGCGCTGTTTATTGACAGTTCAACTCGGAGTTTAAAAGCTGTTCTACTCCACAATGGGAACAAATATCCATCTATACCAGTTGCAAATTCTGTTCAAATGAAAGAGGACTATGAAAATGTCAAACAACTGCTCACTCAAATCAGGTATGAACAGTATAACTGGGACATGTGTGGTGATTTCAAAATGATTGGTTTCCTGTTAGGTTTACAAGGAGGGTTTACTAAATATTCATGTTTTCTTTGCCTGTGGGATAGCAAGGTTTCAACTGAGCACTATAAAACAGTTCAGTGGCCTCCACGTGAAGGACTGCAACCAGGAAAGTACAATGTACTCAGGGAACCTCTTGTGAAGCCTGACATAGTTCTGCTACCACCTCTCCATATTAAGTTGGATCTAATTAAGCAGTTTGTAACTACGTTAGATTTTGGAGGGGAAGTTTTCCAACAGATTCAGGTCATGTTCCTTAAACTCTCTGAGGCCAAAGTCAAGGCTGGCTTCTTTGTAGGACCACAAGTCAAGGCGCTGTTGAATTCAAAGAACCTTGAAGCCAAGATGACTCCGATCGAAAAAGAGGCTTGGTGTGCTTTCCGTGATGTGGTTCGTGTGTTTTTAGGTAACCATAAAGCACCAAACTATAAGGAGTTAGTGTCAAACTTGATTAAGTGCTATGGCAAAATGGGGTGCCGTATGTCTTTAAAATTACATTATCTGCATTCACATCTAGACTTTTTCGTGATAACCTGGGCGATGTGAGTGAAGAACATGGCGAAAGATTCCATCAAGATATTCAAACGATGGAGAAAAGGTACCAGGGCCATGGGGATGCTTCCATGATGGGAGACTACGTATGGTCGCTGATCAGAAAGGATAAGAATGTTTTCATACGCCGATAGAGTCGCGTTCTTCAGTGCATTTTTAAGGAACGCACACTGCATAACGAGGCTTGTTATTCTCTTATCGGTTCTCCTCATGATATATATTATATCCTTTGCACCATTTTGGGTTTGTCAAAACAATTTTGGTCTCAATAAACATTAATTCCAATAGTGTTTTTATTTTCAGAAAATATTTATGTTAGCCTTCTTTATACAACTTTGCCATATGAAAAGTGTGATAACCTATATTTTTGAAACGGTTGATGGTAGAGCAAAACCAATATCATTTTTGGAATCAGCGTCGCGAAATCATTAAGAAACGACAGAAAAATCACAATAAACAGAAATTTTTTCAAATTTTGTTACCCAGTGTAATAAGTCGTTCATTGATAAAATCAGTAGGGCGGCCTTGTGTGCCTCCACAGACACTGCATATCGTTAAATCTATTTCTGTATTTTGCTGGTTCGTTTCTCAATCCCTTAACTCTGATTTCTGTATAAATACTTCGTCCATTATCTTTCTTTCGGATAGTGTTTACAATTCCTTCGCGCTGGTGGCTCAGGGTCTCTACACATCTAAGGTCCTTTTCGATTCTTCTTCGTTGGCATCATCATGTTTTCGAATATTGTTTATATCTCCTTCGTGTTGGCCGCTCAGGGTCTATATCATCTAATGTCGTTTTCGATTTTTCTTCGTTCAGACAGATATCCGGTGGAGGAGAGGTCATTTTCACCATATTGAAATTTAATTTCTCTTCCTTCACCCATTACACTATTTGCGTGAAACGTCCGAACGACTCATTGGTTTTCATTCATTCTATGGTTTTTTCGTTTAAATTTTCCTCAATCAGGTACTCTCTTGGTGCATTTATTTTAAGGAGGGGATATTCCTGTTTTCTTTTTTCCCATATCTGGGTAAGTTTTAGAACTATTTACCCCATTACAATTATTATTGCGTGTTCCCGCGCCCATGCCTTCATGTACCATTTTATTTCCGATTTGTGCATTTTCTGAGACTTCATTCTTGTTTCCGTTCTCATGAACAGTTAACGTGTCATGAACATTTTCTGGGATTTCATTCTTTTTTCCGCTCTCATGAACAGTTATGTCATATTCTCTATTATTTTGTCCCACGTGCTCATGTCATACCATTCACACGATAGTTTTCCGTTAGTACCGCACCATACTTTATTCACACTTCCGTTCACATATACTAACAGTGAATCCTTTTCGAATTTATTTTCACACGCGCTTAATTTACAAACATTATTCATACAATTTCTTTCTCCTTGGACTTTATTTATATTTTCATTTATTTCTTTTTCGCACGCTCTATTCATACTCTCATTATTTAATATTGAATCACTCTCTTCATTTACTTCTTTCGAGACAATTGTAAGGGCTCTTTCATTCGCTTGTTTCCCGGCTTCAGACTCCGTTCTCGAGGTCGAACGGCCAGACTCTGAGCTCAAGGCCGAGCGGCATCCTCTCGCATCGCTTTTACTTCGTTTGTGCTCGAGTTACATAAATTTATCTCGCTTGCGTGTTGTTTTTCCTTCTTCGTTTGCTCTGGCTCATTTACTTCATTTTTCTCTCGTCCTTCTTCGTTTACGGGATTTTGCCTGCTATTAGGGGGCCTCTATTCATTGTTTAATTTTTGTGTCTTCATTTTCCTTAAAAGAGACTCTCCCGGGAGATTTATCTCTATTTTGGGGGATTCTGTCCTTCTTAAGCCAAGGGGAATCATTGCGGCGACCTTCCCAATTTTTTTGTAGGAGACCTTCCTCAGCCTCGTTCCTGATTCCAGTGTCCTCCATCGGGGTTATCCCGGGGAGAATAACTTCTTTGATTTGAGTATGGCGAAGGGGATCGATCTCTTGGGTGGTATTGTCGGTAATCCTTTCTACTCCAGTTCTCTCGTCGACGCTCATAAGGAGACGGTGACCTCTTATTTCGGCTTTCCCTATAATGAGAACAACCATTCTTCTCCCTTCTCATCGGTATTCGTAAGGGGACGGTGACCTCTCATCTCGGCTCTCCCTATAATGTGAATAATTATCTTTTCTCCATCCTCGATCGTCAGGACAATCATTCCGTCGTCGGTCATAGGAATAATTATTTCAGTTTCTTGTTTCTCTCCATCCTCGATTTTCATGATAGTCGTTTACGCCGTTGGTCGTAAGAGTAATTATTCGAGTTTCTTGTTCTCTCTCCATTCCCTTGGCTGTCTACTTTCTTCTCTTCCTCGATTCTCATTTTTCCAATACGGTGACGAGTACCGTTGTCGGTCCCCATAATCTTCCCGATCTCTGTTTTCATTTTGCCGAAATGGTGACGCAAATCGTCGCTCTCCATTTATGTACTCTCGCGTTTTATTTCTGTCTATTTCTAATGCTTTTACTCTCTCAATCATGGGAAAGAACTTAGCCTTATGTCCCGTCCCTTCGCATATATAGCATCGGGGGTTAAACGTTTGCATTTGCGTTTGTACTGCATTCACACTGTTACGTCAGTTGTATAGAAGGACCCGGATGTGTTGATAAATCGTATGGTGGCGCACTACTATACGGTATTTGCTTTGAAGAAGCATTTAAAGGGACGTTTTGTAAATATGGGTTTTGTCCCAAATAAGGGGACGCATTTAAATAAGGGGAGTAGGTAGATTGACTTCACAAGTAATTTGATTTTGATAATATGAGGGATCTGGGGATGGTATGGACCCAAGTTTTGACTTTGATAATTTAAAGGATTTAAAAGGGGGACTGGTTCTGAAATGATTCGATCATCGCACCTAAAAAGTTTAACCTTTTTATTTACTTCCTCGGTCTGGTCACCATATTTGTTCCAGAGCTTACGAGGTATTGAGTTTAAAATTACTTTATTTACTACAAACGGAACATCTATATTTTGTACCATATCGCCTGCGTCTCTTTTCAACCCTTCGACCTCTCTTTGTATTTTATACGTAAATGAAGTGAATGACTTATCCAGTCGTCTGCATTCTCGTTCGATAGTCATTAACCTGTTAGTAATTTCATCTCTCCTATTCTGGCAACAGAGGTCAGAACATATGTCTAAAAATTCTTTCCACGTTTTTAACCTTTTCTTCAAATCCTACTAACACTAATCTACTGGGGGGAACGGAACATCTAATCGCTAGCGCGATTCGCATCTTATCAGCATTCCTTCCTCGCTCGGGGATTATCCTCGCGATTTTGAAGACGAAATCCTGAAAAGACACAGCTTCGCACTACCCCTTGAGCGGCGGGAATTAAGTACTCAGCGTATGTCCCACAAAATATGGGACAGATTTTGGTCGCATGTTGCAGCTTCTTTTTTTCATCAGGGGAGAAATCGTCCCTCAGTATAAGGGGTATATTGGAAAGATCTAGTGGTGGTATTTTATGGGGAAGAGGGGAGGAGGGAATTGGGGAGTGACGGGCTACGCCGTCCAGCCATTCCTCGGCTTCCTAAGCTAGCCTGTCTGCTGTCCTGACTAAGAGACATTTCGACACTAGGGGTGTTGTCTAACGAAAAAGGCCAAAACTCTAAAAATCTTCGCTTAAATTTGCTAACAAAGGGCTGTTTCCCTTTTTAAGTTCACCTTTGATTTTCTCAGTAGGTGTCCAGGATGGAATGTGAGGTATTCTATTGATATCAAAATTTGGTGGGAAGAATCGTACTCCTGAAGGGTGTACTTTAGGTGTGCTACCTGCTACAAGAAAATTGTCTTCCTGTCCCATAAAACCGGTTGCAAT
>JAJOZX010005904.1:237500-240000 GCA_023014485.1 Bathynomus jamesi
TTAAATTGAAAGCGGAACTGTAATCGTGAGGGTTGGCTGGATACTAAGGATGTAAAGGGACTCAAGTATCGGAGGTCGATTAGTTGGTTGGCTGAGTTGATAATTTGAAATTGGAGGAAAGTAACGGTGGTTGTGGAGGTGGCAGTGATCCCTTTTGCAGATTTGGAGGGTTTGTTCAGGGGCTGTGAAGTTCTTGTAGAGATCCACGATGCTCATCACTCTGTTTGATATTGGCGGATGGTACTGCTAATATAGTTCGATTTGCAGCGAACACAATCAAAGCGTAGATAGTGGACGAAGCAAGTGGCTGGGGTGTTTTTCTTTATGGTTGGTAGGATTTGATATTATTGTTGTTGGTAAAGCGAAATGAAATTTAATTTTGGGGTAAAGCGGCGTGAGTAAGAGACGGAGTTCTGAGAGTATTTTATGGAATATGGTCATAATAAGGGAATGAAAAATATTTTACGTCTTTTTTAACAGTAGGAATTTTAAGGGGGGTTGATAGATATTATTAAGAAAATTTCTGGTTAAAGACTGTAACAGATGTTTTGGGAAAGAGTTATTAATGCTGAAGTTAAGGATTAACTCTATTTCATGGTGAAAAGATAAGTACGAGGAGCAAAGATGTAGGCACGGTGGATTAAAATTTTAATATGTTTATTTTATATAGCAAAGGGATGTGGCTTAGGAAATTAGTACCAGGCCTGTGTACGTGGGTTTTCGATATATAGAAGTGCTAAATTTGTTGTTTTGTTTAGTTATTGTAATATCTAGGAAAGGAAGGGTGTTGTTGGATTCGTCTTCTTTGGTGAACTTAATATTTTTATGTTGGGAATTAAGGTAGTTAAGAAAAAGGGGGGCGTGGTTGGCATTGTGAAAAAGGAGAAAGGTGTCATCAACGTATCTTTTATATTGGCGTGGTTTATAATGAGTGGGGCAATGAAGTAGCCAGTTATTTCGTGATGGCTGAGGAAGATGTTCGCTAGAGTGCACTTAAGGGGGATCCCATAGCTAATGAGTCGGTTTGTTGATAAAGTTGTTGGTTAAGAAAAAATAGGTGTCTGAGGCGGCGAGCGTAAGCAGTTTGGTAAATTCATGTTTTGTCAGATTCAAAACTGTATTCGGATTGTTGGCGAAAAGGCTATTAATACAGATATCGATGGCTTCTTTAATTGGAACATTGGTGTAGAGAGATACTATATCGAAACTGTGCATATGAAGGTTATTTGAATTATTTATGGTCCATATTTCTTAGCGAATTCGTAGGAGTTGGTGACGGAATATTCGTTTTGGGGTTAGGGGGGTTAACGTGGGAATTAGGAATTTTGCTAGTTTGTAATTGTGGGTAGTATAGGCCGAAAGGATGGGTCTAATGGGTAAGTTCGGTTTATGTATTTTAGGGAGGCCATATAGAGTACCTGGGGATGAACCGGAAGAACGTACTTGGTTATAAGTGCTTTCTGAATTTTGTTCTGATCATATAGTTTTTTGAGGAAACGGTTGATTTTATTCAAGTTTTAGGGAAAGGTTAAAGGATTATCGTTAATCTTTTAAACTTGTGGGATCGTTAAGAACGTTGTTAACCTATTAATATAATCTGGTTTATTAAGAAGGACGGTGCCTTTACCTTTGTCGGGGCGTGAAATGATAATGGAGTCGACTTTAGATAGTTCTTTAAGGCAAACGAAGTCTTTTTTATTAATAAGGGGGGAAAAACTTTATGAGGTTTAAAACTATAAAAATGTTTATTAGCGATATGGGTGAGTGAGGACTTTTAAAAGCGGAAGTTTTGACTCGTCAACTATTGGGAATTTTTTTAAACTATGAAAGAGTTTTCGAGAGATAAAAAGTGCTTAAAATAATTTATCTTAAAATTTGGCAGTTTAAAATCTAGGCTTAAGGATAGGAGTCGTTCTTCATTAGTACTTAGGGTTCTATTAGAAAAGTTGAAAATGGTTTGATCAGGATTTACGGGCTGAAGGTTAGAGTTTAAGCCTAATAGGTTTAATTTCTATTGTGTCGTTGTTGAATCTGTTTCCGGTAGATATTGACATCTTGATAGTTTGATTTTTTAACATTAAATAGTCGATGAGACTTACAGATTCTTTAATTGAGTTAGAGAGAATTATATTTAACAAGAAGTCTTTACTATTGGAATGCTTAAATTTAATTTCTTTACTCAACAATTTGCACTGGAACGATTTGTATATATTGGAGTTGTAGAGCGTTTATTGTAGAGCTTGAATTAATAAATTTGGGAATAGAATTATAACTCTTACAGACATTTAGAAAGTGAAGGTCGCAGTTTGTTTTCGTCCATTTTCGGTAAATGTACTTGGAATCTTTGTACTTCTTCAGCGTGGCTCGGTCGTATCTTTCTATGATAACTTGGTTGAATGGTTTGTTCTTAGGGAAGCGTACCATGTACCATCTTTTCGTCCTCCTATTCCTCGCTATATATATATAATATATATAATATATATATATATATAATATATAA
>JAJOZX010005904.1:242500-250000 GCA_023014485.1 Bathynomus jamesi
CCTCTACCCTTGTAAATTCAGAGAACTAACTGTACATTTTTAGAAGTAAACTAAATGTAAGAGAAAGTTTTTATCTTTTCCTTCGAGCCGAGCTCTCTTCAGAACTTAGTCAAGTCGACAAGTTATAAAAGAAAAGTCGATAATTTTAGTATACGAGAAAGGATCAGAGTATTATAGCAAGAGAAGAAGTAATAACTCTCGACCCATAAGCGAGAGAAAGAGACAACCCAAGCACCATAGAAGATATTGGCATAACAGTCTGGCGAGTCTGTAGCCAAGGGTTTAACAGAGTGGCGACCCACCATTTAAGGCGACCGAAAAGAATTATAGAAAAGTATAAAGAAGAAACATCCGTTGCTTGCCTCCTAACCAGAACCCCCCCGTCGATTCCGAACCGACTCAGGGCCATAGACGGAGGGGTTAACATTTGGCGACCCTACTACCAGGATTAGAAGAAGATTTTAAGAAGATGATTTTAACAATTGGCCACTCTTTGGCCAAGAATAGAAATTACCCTGCATCAGGATAAAACCAGTTGACCAGCGTGTCACGACTTCTAGTTCGTAACATCCACCCTTGAACCGGTGTGTCACGACTCCAAGTTCTTCACGCCTAGTTTTCATCCAAGAAGAAGTTGCCAGCAAGACGTCTTCAGGACACGTCTCTGAGGATTTTGCCAGTAAATTTTGTTAAGTACATTTTGTTTTTTTAAGTAATTTATAAACATTTGAAAAGTCACTATTATTAACAGTTAATAATGAGTATCAAGTCAGAATTCACAAGAAACACAGTGAACATTCCATACACCAGTGATACATTTGTTTTTATTGAAACAGTAATTTTAACAGAAAGTTAATTTCAAAGAGAGTTAATTTCAAAGAGTTAATTTCAAAGAGAGTTAATTTCAAAGTGAGTTAATTTCAAAGAGAGTTAATTTCAAAGAGAGTTAATTTCAAAGAGAGTTAATTTCAAAGAGAGTTAATTTCAAGAGTTAATTTCAAGAGAGTTATTTTCACTGTTATATTCAGTATAGAATAATTTTATTTTATGTACCTTCCCGTACATTAGAATGAAATATTGTTTACATTTTTTTTATATTTCTGTTCGCAAATTTTTTTCAATTACTGAATTGAATTGACTTGCAAATTAAGAAAGAGAGAGTTTATAGAGTTATAGAGTTACTTGAAGCAGTTTCAAGTTCCATTTTCAGTTTTCAGACAGTTTCAGTTGGTTGTAACCAAAAGGGACAACCAAACCCAGAGATTTATAAAGATACTTGAAGTAATTTTGAAGTCATTTTTGAAGTCATTTTTTTTGAAGTCATTTTTTTGAAGTCATTTTTTGAAGTCATATTTTGAAGTCAGTTTTTGAAGTCAGAAGGTTTCACCAAGAGGGTCAACCAAAACAGATGTTAATCGTCTCCACTTGATAAAGATCAAGTGCAGTCATTTTCCATTTTTAGTTAATTTCAAGTTAGTTTCAGAATACTTGATAAGAGGTCAAGTCAGAAGGTTGCGCCAAGACGGGACAACCGCCCCAGAGATTTCAGTTATATTCGAAGTCAGAGTTATATTTGAAGTCAGAGTTTTATTTGAAGTCAGAGAGTTTTATTTGAAGTCAGAGAGTTTTATTTGAAGTTAGAGAGATTTATTCCATGTCAGAGAGATTTATTCCAAGTCATTTTTATTCCGAGTCCCAAGTCATTTTTATTTTGAGTCCCAAGTTAGTTTTCAATGCAGTCAATTGAATTCAACTTTTTCTTTGTAATTTAAGAGAATTTAATTTAAGAAAATGTAAGTTAAGAATTTAATTCAACCTTTTTTTGTTGTAAAAGAGAATTAAATTCAACCTGAATTGACCCGTTTGTGTCTTTAGTTAATCTTTTTTTTTGTGTTTGTGAGAAGAAAATTGACCTATCTGTCTTTTCTTTTCATGCCATTGTTGCGTATATAAATATATAGGTAAAATGACATTTCATTGTTTGTGACCAAAACAGTTTTTACAATTGTTTGTAACGATTTTGGTAATTATTATAATGTATATGAGGAACATGCCGTCCCTCCGTTTGTTCAACTTTTTATTTTTGTTCTAAGTAGTGTGACAAGCAATCTTTAAAAAAAAAAAAAAAAAAAAAAAAGCAAAGTGCTCACGAAAGACTTATTATCAATTTCAGACTTATATCCCCCGCTTAGTCACTCAATTCCCCCGAATGGAGTACTCCAAACTTTGTTTTTTATTTTATTTTTATTTTAACACCCCAACCCCAGTTGAACCCAGTGTCGACCAAAACCGTTTTTACAAAAGTTTTTAACGAGTTTTATAATTATTTGATTATATGATGACAGAAATAGCGTAACAATTAATCGATCATGTACCTAATTTATCCTGCTCTGTACGATCGGGAAATTTACCCGTATGACCGCACATACCCTAAATTTCAGTCATTTAATTTTTAATAAAACTTCTACACAATAAAACAGATGTATTTGTCTATATGCAAACAAGTTTTCAGATTAAAAAAAAAAATCAATAATTCAAATTCTATCAACATTCAACGAGAGTATAATTTTTCTACTTAACAGGCAAAAATTATTAAACCTTTTTAATATATTTTTTTTATTATATAAAAATAATTTTTAATGTAAAATTTAATTGAAATTATTAAAAGAAAAGATTGTTCGAAATGCTTCCCTTCCATTTCAATAACTTTTTTATTCTTGGTCGAAACTCATCTATGGCTCGATTTACTTTTATTTTTTTAGAATATTATAAAATTGTATTTAGCTCGTTGAAATGCATAATTGATTCATATTTTTAATTTGTATTTTTATTTTTATTTTGTTCAATTAATCGTGAGTAACTGTCCTTAAATTGTTATTGTACCATTTGTAAGGTATCAAACGAAAATTATAGTCAAATTGACATACTACTACAGTATATGGTTATGAATTTTAGTAGTCGAATTTAATCTGTCTCGAAATTATAAAATACACACTTTGTACCCAATAAACATAAATACACATTTGACCACAGGTCTATACATCATCCACTACGTAATTCGATTTGTACCTACAACAGTCAATAAAAATGCATGCACACTATATATATACTATATACCTACAAACCTTATGCTAAAATCATTGAATATCACAATAAAACTATTTCATTACGTAAGTGCAAACTATGCTATTTAGTTTTAATCATTTTTGCTTTCTAATATGTCTTGCTCATGCATTTATTCAGTTAATTGAACAATCCTCTCAACTTAATCTATCTCTCGAAATTATCAGATACACACTTTATACCTAATACACCCAAATACACACTAGACCACAGGTCTATACATCATCCATTACGTAATTCTATTTTTACCAACGCTAGTCAATAAAAATTAGTTTATAGATTGTACGATTTACGTTTTTCCCTTTTACCTATTCATTATGTACATAAATTTTCCCACAGGAAAATAAAAAAAAAATGTGTAAAAAAATTTAACAATATCATTCTTTGTCTAGCTTAATTGTTGTCTAAAATTAAAGTATTAATCTTTGAATTCTTTTATATTACATAATAACTCACTTGTTCTGTATAAAACTTGTAATGTAAAGAAAAATTCGTCACCTAACTTGAATTAGTTACGATGTTATTTTCTCAATTGTATTGTATTGTATAAATTTTATTATATTATTGTATAAATATCATTTAAAAAAAAAAGGGGAGAGCAAAGTAAAAAGTGAACAATGAACAATTCCCACACCATCATTATATGGATTCATTGTCTTTATGCAGAACTTATGTTCGTATAGTTTTATGTTCGAATGTCCATTTTTACATAAGAAACCAAAATCGCATAAGCGAGTTTTGGATAGAATTTCGATTTGTACGTCTTTATTCATTCCTGTATTTTTCTAATTCATCTTTCTAATAACGACTTATACACTATGACGTCACAAAATAACTTTGTTCTCTTTACTTTCCCATACTTTGTACACTGAATCACGTTCTTAGTATTTGGACATCTTCCGTATGCAATGTATGGTAAATTCTTTAATAATAAGGTTGTGGTGTTGTGTAGTATAAACATTATTATTCAACCATACTCATTCTTACATTCATGTTCTTTCTTGACTGCTATCGAATTCCGCTCACGACGACAGAGTCGAGCGCCTCAAAGATAAAATACCTCCGTTCGCTCTGATTTCAAATTCATAACATATTATAGCATATTATTTCGTAAATAAATTATCTCGTAAGTGCCATGTACGTTGTATTATATTTAACATCTTAATTGTCTATTAATAAGAAACACTGTAAAAACAAAACAAAGTTATAGTAACTGTTTAATTGTAATTAACTGTAATTAACAATAACTTGTAATGTACTTCAGTGAAACTGTAATTAAATGTAATGATTTAATTTATAATGTAAGAATGTACTTTAATAGAAGTGTAATTAAACAACAAGTGAATATGAATTAATTGGTAATTTAATCGTAATTGTAATGAACCAAAATTAATACGTACTCAGTCATGTACTTAATTTGTACTTGTGTACTATTACGAAATGATATCGCCTTCTTAAATATAGACTCGGCGAAAAATACAAATTAGTTTCTATTTTTATTTTTTTAAATTCTTATTTGCAATCATTCAAAAACATCTGATGTGTTTAAAAAAAGGGGGGAAATTTAACCTTCAACTGTCCTCCCCAAAACATTTAAGCTATATTATACAGGTACTTGTAAAATTAGGCTACTTCATTTACCACTTCATTTAAGGCTCTTCTTCATTGCACTTCTTCATATTAGCACCTCATTAGGAGGGGGCAGAGGCCCCTTGCCTCCTTAACTTAACTTTTTAGATTCCGGCCTGAGCCATGGTCGAAAGAGGTCGAACCTCTACCCTTGTAAATTCAGAGAACTAACTGTACATTTTTAGAAGTAAACTAAATGTAAGAGAAAGTTTTTATCTTTTCCTTCGAGCCGTGCTCTCTTCAGAACTTAGTCAAGTCGACAAGTTATAAAAGAAAAGTCGATAATTTTAGTATACGAGAGAAAGGATCAGAGTAGTATTATAACAAGAGAAGAAGTAATAACTCTCGACCCATAAGCGAGAGAAAGAGACAACCCAAGCACCATAGAAGATATTGGCATAACAGTCTGGCGAGTCTGTAGCCAAGGGTTTAACAGAGTGGCGACCCACCATTTAAGGCGACCGAAAAGAATTATAGAAAAGTATAAAGAAGAAACATCCGTTGCTTGCCTCCTAACCAGAACCCCCCCGTCGATTCCGAACCGACTCAGGGCCATAGACGGAGGGGTTAACATATATGTATATATATATATATATATATATATTAACGTAAAGAACGACGCTTGTATAGGAGAATATTCCGCTCAAGATGAGGAGAGAGAACGAAACAAATGAAAAAATGAGGTACCCACCAGGGAATCGAAAACCAGGATCTTCCGATTGCCGGTCAGATATGATAACCATTACACCACGGGCCTCACTCGAACAAATGCCGTAATTCTCCTACATACGCGCAGAAACCAATCCCCCAAGAGGGCAACTCCCGCATGCCGTAAAATTATATACATTTTAACTGCAAACACGCAGTATAATTAACGTACAGAACGACGCTTTTATAGGAGAATATTCCGCGCAAGATGAGGAGAGAGAACGAAACAAATGAAAAATGAGGTAACCACCCGGGAATCGAACACGGGATCTTCAGATTACCTGTCAGATATGATAACCATTACACCACGGGCCTCACTCGAACAAATGCCGTAATTCTCCTACATACGCATTTGTTTCGTTCTCTCTCCTCATCTTGCGCGGAATATTCTCCTATACAAGCGTCGTTCTTTCCGTTAATTATACTGCGTGTTTGAATTTAAAATGTATATAATGTTACGGTATGCGGGAGGTGACCCCTGGGGCATTGGTTTCTGCGCGTATGTAGGAGAATTACGGCATTTGTTCGAGTGAGGCCCGTGGTGTAATGGTTATCATATCTGACCGGCAATCGGAAGATCCCGGGTTCGATTCCCGGTGGTTACCTAATTTTTTCATTTGTTTCGTTCTCTCTCCTCATCTTGCGCGGAATATTCTCCTATACAAGCTTCGTTCTTTACGTTAATTATACTGCGTGCTTGCAGTTATAATGTATATAATGTTACGGCATGCGGGAGGTGCCCCCTTGGGGCATTGGTTTCTGCGCGTATGTAGGAGAATTACGGCATTTGTTCGAGTGAGGCCCGTGGTGTAATGGTTATCATATCTGACCGGCAATCGGAAGATCCCGGCTTCGATTCCCGGGTGGTTACCTCATTTTTTCATTTGCTTCGTTCTCTCTCCTCATCTTGCGCGGAATATTCTCCTATACAAGCGTCGTCCTTTACGTTAATTATACTGCGTGTTTGCAGTTAAAATGTATATATATATATATGTATGTATATATATATATGTATATATGTATATATGTGTGTGTATATATATGTATATATATGTATATATATATATATGTATATATATGTGTATATATATATATATATATATATATATATATATGTGTATATTAGGGTGTTTCATAAATTAAAAGTTTGGAAAAATTTTAATCCACATGGATCCCCTTGTTCCATTTGCTGAGGAGACTGATAAACCGAAGTATTAATTCAATAGTTTAAAGTTTACGGGTCCCCAGTTTGATGCTCTGGCAGATCATAAACGGAAAAAATTAAACAAAAATCTGTCAATGAATTTTTATTCAACAAACGAGTACCATTTCACTACACATTTTCACAAAGATACAAAAAACATAATCACTTCTTGCGAATCATTTGTCCATGAAATCCTTCTTGGTTTTATTCCGGTATTTCGCCCTATGCTGCATCACAGTTTTGAGCAAATACTGCTTCTGCTCTTCGTTCTTCGTCAGAGAACAGTTGAACTCTTTGGTGAGCGCGATGGCTCTTTCGGCCCGATCGTTGACGACAGAGATTTTGTTAACAGTTGCCGCTGCTTGCTTGAAGCCCTCTACTTCAGTCCACTCGGCAACTGGCTTTTTCAAGAATTCTGTGTCCAAGTCGAATGCATGGAAGAAAGCCATCGTCTTTCCTGTCACGAACTCCGCCAGGTGTTTCGAGGCAAGATTCCTGACGTTCTTCCCTTGGGGTCGCTTGAGTTCCTTTTTCGATGCGGGCTTACCCAAACTGACGACCATCTGAGCCTTTTCTTCATCTGCCACATCTGCGTCGAAGAACGCCATGGCAATAAGAGTCTCAGAGATGTACCATAGGTGTCGAGACATGGCTTCTTGCGCAGCGTTAACACACGAATATCCCGACATGGCAAAGGCTTCCGCGTCACGCAGAAACTCCAGATCAACTGCGGCAGCCTTGCTTGAGGTTGCAGCACGAGTCCAACCTCGGATGTAGACGAGGGACACGAAGAGACCTACGGCTGTCAGAGCTTCCAACTCGTGACTCGACATCTT
>JAJOZX010005904.1:255000-296210 GCA_023014485.1 Bathynomus jamesi
TAGGACAATTTTCCAACCAAATTTCTTCGTAATGGCAAATAAATGCATTTGCTAGTGTTGGGCTTAACGGGGAACCCATAGCTACCCATCAATTTGGCTGTAAAGGTTGGTATTAAATAAGAAAAGATTATCAAAACACACTATTTCGAGAAGGTTTTTAAATTGAGTCTGAGTGAGGCCATTAATAAGAGTATTATCAGTAGTGAATAACTTATTTAGTATGATATTTAATGTTTCTTTTAACGGGACATTAGTAAACAATGACGAGACATCAAAACTGGCCATAGTAAGAGAATCGGTATGATTGATCTCTTTTATCTCTTTAGCAAAATCAAACGAGTTGTTAATAGAATAATCATTAAAGGTGAGTTTTGAAAGCAAGGGAACGAAGAATTTGGCTAAATTATAATTGAATGTACCACATGCCGAAAGAATAGGTCTTAGTGGGAAATTTGGCTTATGGACTTTAGGTAAACCATATAGAATTCCTGGATTAGAACCAGAAGCAAATAAAAAATTGTATGTATTGTCAGCAATAATATTACTATTTTTTAATTTACGCAAACACCTATTAAGTTTATCTTCGAGTTTTAGTAATTTAGACAGAACATTCTCTTTTACCCTTTTAAATTTAGACGTATCCGACAAAATTGTCTCCATTCTATTTATGTAAACTGTTGAATCAATCAGCACTACTCCTTTACCCTTATCCGGTTTTGTAATGATGACAGAGTTATCCTTTTTCAAATTATTAAGAATTTTAAAATCTTGCTTATTAAAGAGGGGAGAAAACACCTTATGGGGTTTAAAATTATAAAAATTCTTAAAAGAGATGCTCTCCACTTGTTTTACCAAGTTATGAAACGAGAAATTTGGTCGGATCTCACAATTCTTAATATTCATGAGAAGATTTTCAAAGCCAGAGAAAAATTTATAAAAATTTAGTTTATAATGAGGTAGATCAAAATTTAAGCCTAACGACAATATTTCTTTCTCTCTAATACTTAAAGCTCTATTAGAGAAATTAAAATAAAATTATCTGGATTATTAAAAAACGACTGAGTGATTCCCAATTTTTCCAATTTGGCAGCATGTATCCTTTTATGTCTATTGACAATTTTATCACAGCAAGTTTGAAATTTAGTAACTAAACAATGATAATCAATATAAGACACCCTAGATTTTAGACCAAACAGAGAATTCTTATATTTCAGCTTGAGAAAACTCACTGTTTTAGTTTTCGATTGAAGCTCCAAATTTAATAATTTATGTTGCCATGATTTATATAGTTTGGAGTTATGGAGGCGTTTATTATAAAGTTTAAATCTAAGGAAATTAGGCACAATATTATAACTTTTGCACTTAGACAAGAAACTCTCATCACAAATAGCCTTGTTCAGTTTCAAATAGACTCTTTCACATTGTCTGTAATAGTTCAATGTCGATCGGCCATATCTCTAGGTTAATATCAAAACTATTGACTTCGCCTTAGGGAAACGGAGCTTACAGATGAAAAGAAGGATCAACACAAGCTGAAATATAAGAATTCTCTGTTTGGTCTAAAATCTAGGGTGTCTTATATTGATTATCATTGTTTAGTTACTAAATTTCAAACTTGCTGTGATAAAATTGTCAATAGACATAAAAGGATACATGCTGCCAAATTGGAAAAATTGGGAATCACTCAGTCGTTTTTTAATAATCCAGATAATTTTATTTAATTTCTCTAATAGAGCTTTAAGTATTAGAGAGAAAGAAATATTGTCGTTAGGCTTAAATTTTGATCTACCTCATTATAAACTAAATTTTTATAAATTTTTCTCTGGCTTTGAAAATCTTCTCATGAATATTAAGAATTGTGAGATCCGACCAAATTTCTCGTTTCATAACTTGGTAAAACAAGTGGAGAGCATCTCTTTTAAGAATTTTTATAATTTTAAACCCCATAAGGTGTTTTCTCCCCTCTTTAATAAGCAAGATTTTAAAATTCTTAATAATTTGAAAAAGGATAACTCTGTCATCATTACAAAACCGGATAAGGGTAAAGGAGTAGTGCTGATTGATTCAACAGTTTACATAAATAGAATGGAGACAATTTTGTCGGATACGTCTAAATTTAAAAGGGTAAAAGAGAATGTTCTGTCTAAATTACTAAAACTCGAAGATAAACTTAATAGGTGTTTGCGTAAATTAAAAAATAGTAATATTATTGCTGACAATACATACAATTTTTTATTTGCTTCTGGTTCTAATCCAGGAATTCTATATGGTTTACCTAAAGTCCATAAGCCAAATTTCCCACTAAGACCTATTCTTTCGGCATGTGGTACATTCAATTATAATTTAGCCAAATTCTTCGTTCCCTTGCTTTCAAAACTCACCTTTAATGATTATTCTATTAACAACTCGTTTGATTTTGCTAAAGAGATAAAAGAGATCAATCATACGATTCTCTTACTATGGCCAGTTTTGATGTCTCGTCATTGTTTACTAATGTCCCGTTAAAAGAAACATTAAATATCATACTAAATAAGTTATTCACTACTGATAATACTCTTATTAATGGCCTCACTCAGACTCAATTTAAAAACCTTCTCGAAATAGTGTGTTTTGATAATCTTTTCTTATTTAATACCAACCTTTACAGCCAAATTGATGGGGTAGCTATGGGTTCCCCGTTAAGCCCAACACTAGCAAATGCATTTATTTGCCATTACGAAGAAATTTGGTTGGAAAATTGTCCTAGTAGTTTTAAACCCATATATTACAGAAGATACGTGGATGACACTTTCTTAATATTTAACCATCCTTCACACGTAAAACTTTTTCTTGATTATCTTAATAAACAACATAGTAATATTAAGTACACGTATTTTAAATTTAGTAATAAATACGGATGATAGGCTAATTACTGATCTTCAAATAATAGAACCGTTGGGCAATAGCGATCACAATAGGTAGAGTTTGTCCTCTCAGTAAGTCACTCGAAACCAGCTAACTCGACGAAAATTCCTAACTTCCAGCACGCAGACTTTAGTAAATTTCGAAATAAATTGTCACACGTCAATTGGGAAAATGTGCTGGGGAACTCAAACGCAAAACTAATGTGGGAATCGTTCGAAACAGTATTTAGGACTATAAATGAGGAATGTGTACCGTACAAAATTAAGCGTGCGAAAGTAAACAACAAGCCCTTGTGGTTTACTTCTAGAGTAGGAGACATTATAAAGAGTAGAGATAGGGCTTATAGGCTACATAAGTGCGATAAAGACAATTTTTGGTTACGAAACAACTATATATCTCTAAGGCGTGAAACGAAAAGTGTAATAAAAAAGTCCAAGAATGAATTTGAAATCTCCATAGCTCGTGACGGTAAAGAAAACCCCAAGCGATTCTTTCAATACGTCAATAATAGAAATCCAGTAAAAAGTGTCTTGGGGCCTTTGAAAAATCTAAACTGAGATCTAGTTTCTGAAAACAAGGAAATGGCTGCCTTGCTAAATGAATTTTTTACGTCAGTTTTTACTATAGAAGATGTAACGAATATCCCTACGGTCATAGACAGACCTTTTGATAATGGTAATATTTTGGATAATATTGTCGTTAGTGAAGGGAAGGTAATGCGCAATATTGATAAAATGAAAACGCGTAAATCACCGGGTCCGGATTCCATATATCCCATACAACTAAAAGAATTAAAAGGTAGCATTGTTGTGCCGATAACAAAGATTTTTAATGCGTCTATTTCTGAGGGGTGCGTACCAGATAATTTCAAGTTAGCAAACGTAACACCTATCTTTAAGAAAGGCGATAAAGGTGCGGCGGGAAATTATAGGCCAGTGATGGCGAACCTATGACACGCGTGTCAAAAGTGACACGTTGCTGTTTTTTCTTGACACACCTAAACTGACATTTCTATCGTCCAAAAGTTAAACAAAAACTATAAAGAATGAAAATCGATCAAATCAAGAGACGTTTTTAATTTCATCTAATTAAATAGGAAATGATTATATATATTTTTTTTAAATAAACACTCAATTCTCTATATTTGATGGCCATTTAATTACATATTACTGTGGTTGGATTTGAATTGAAATAAATTACCATTATAAATAGTATAAAATTAAGCATTAATTTTGGCTGGCAACTCTGAATTATATATTCATAATTCAGAATTGGCAACCCTGATTTCTTCTTTCTCTGTCTTTAGTCGAGCCATGGCGTCGTTTTACACGGGCATTTTGATTTAATGAGTCTAATTAAGTCATTAATCACTGTTGTGTAGTGTTATGTTTCATTATTAATTATCTCCATTAACATTATTAACTGTGGTACCGTTGAAACTAATTAGGCCTAACGTTAATTCATCGTTTTACTTGTTCTAACATCCATTCGTCACATTAAATATTTCTGTTAACGATTTTGAATTGCTATTGTTTTTTAATATTTCAGCCTTATCATAATGGCGGAATCAGTAAACAAAAAACTAAAATTGTCAAAGAAAGGAAACGGAAGGAGTTTCCAAGATTGGTGGATTGAAAAATATGGCGTTATTGATACGAACGACAAAGCTCTATGCATCCTGTGTAGTGAAACAGTTGTGAGCAGAACTTGGAATGTGAAAAGGCATTTCGACACTAACCACCAGTGGCTTCTAGAAAAAAGTGAGCAAGAACGTAAAGAATATACATTGCGAATGTTAAAAGATAAACAGTCTTAATCAGACAATTTACTTAAATTTGTTGATTCAGTTTATAATGGATTACTATGTATAATAATGTGCGATGGTTAAGTCGCGGTAAGGTACTTGAACGTTTTGTAGAATGCTTAAATGAAATCAGGCTATTTTTAAATCTGAAAAATATAGAACAGTTTCCTCAATTAACTGATGTGGCTTGGCTCAGTAGACTTATGTTTTCCACTGATCTGTCATTACATCTGAATGAACTCAATATTAAATTACAAGGTTTTGGAAAAACTATTGATGTAATGTTTGGCTTGATCAAAGGCTTTGAAAGCAAGCTCAACATTTTTAAACGTGACTTAGAAAGTAGAAGTTATAAGTACTTTCATAGGTTGAAGAAACATTTTGATGAAATGAAGTGCCAAGACAGAGACGACTTGGAACAAGCTCGAGAACAATTTGTTGAAATTTTAAACTCTATAATTCTGCACTTTTCAACAAGATTTGTGCAGTTCAGAGAGTTAGAAGGAACAATAAATTTTATAAAATATCCTGATAAAGCTGTTTTTACAAATCTGAAGTTAGATTTGTTTGAATGGTTAGATTTAAATGACTTTCAAATGCAGTTAGCAGAGTTCCAATCCAGCTCTATTTGGAAGCAAAAGTTTATTGATCTTAGATCTGAGTTAGAAACACTCGAGCGGTCTCGCTCGAATGTTTCTAACTCAGATCTGTGAATAATAATTCTGACAATGAAATTCTGAAAGTGTGCGACTGGATCCCGGAAACTTTTGACACTCTTAAATAGACTTGCCAAAGCTACACTGACAATTTTTTCATCAACTTACTCCTGCGGAACTTTGTTCTCAACTTTGAATAATATCAAAACGGACAAGAGAAACAGATTGGTTGATGATGTCAGTGCTGCTTGTGTAGCATTAAAATGTACGAATTACACACCTGCTATAAAAGAACTTTCTTCAAGTGTATAGCAACAAAGAAGTCACAAAATAACAGGTAAAATTGTAGTTTTTATTTTAAAACATTTTATTGTCATTTATTTTTATTTTTCCTGTATTGTTCAAATGAGCTAGAATAGATAGTTTTATTATTATAATTGCGATGTTCCTTTGATAACAGTGATCGTTTATGTATGTGACACGACACTTGAATATGATTACAAAATTTTTTAATTTTTGACACCTAGGGTTGAAAAGGTTCGCCATCACTGTTATAGGCCAATCAGTTTAACGTCTGTTGTAGGTAAGCTACTGGAATCAATAATTAGGGATCGTATTGTCGAACACTTAGAATTCCATAAGCTAGTTAGAAATACGCAACACGGATTTAGGCGAAACAAATCTTGCTTAACTAATCTTTTAGAATTTTTCCAAAGCGTGGTTGACGTTTACGATAGACATCGGGCGGTTGATGTAGTGTATTTAGATTTTTAAAAAGGTTTGACACCGTGCCGCACAAAAGACTCATTGAAAAAACTAAGGCTCATGGAATCAGGGGTGTAGTAATAAATTGGCTAGAAGAGTGGTTGCGAGGCAGGAAACAGAGGGTGGTCGTTGATGGAGCGGAGTCGTGTTGAGCTAGTGTAGCGAGTGGTGTTCCTCAGGGTTCTGTATTGGGCCCCTTCCTTTTTCTATATATATTAACGATTTAGATGTCGGCCTAGACAGTACAGTTTCAAAGTTTGCGGATGACACGAAGCTGGGTGGTAGGGCGATTAATGACGAAGATAGAGGTAAAATCCAGGAAGATCTGAATAAAATCGTTGATTGGTCAGTCACATGGCAAATGAGATTTAACGTGGATAAGTGCAAAATTTGGCATATAGGTTCGCGTAACGGTAATTTTGCGTATAGTATGTCAGAGAAAGATTTAACAAGCGTAGAACGGGAAAAAGATTTAGGAGTTATAGTCACTAGTGATTTAAAAGTAGCGAAACAAAGTACAGCAGCAATCAATAAGGCGAACAAAGTGTTAGGTTTTATAGCTCGAAATTTTGAGTAAAAATCGCGCGATATTATAGTTCCACTTTACAAATCATAAGTTAGACCCCATTTGGAGTACGCGGTCCAATTTTAATTTGGAATCCGCATATGCGCAAAGATATAGACAAAATCGAAAGAGTTCAAAGACGAGCAACTAAGATGATTCCGTCGCTTAGGTCAAAGTCATACGAGGATAGGCTTAAGGAGTTAAAATTGACAACACTCGAGACTAGGAAGTTAAGGGGTGATCTAATCCAGGTTTTCAAAATTATGAATGGGTTCGATAACGTAGATAGAGATAGCTTTTTCGAAATATCTCAATATAATAGGACTAGAAATAACGGGTGTAAGTTGACAAGTAGAAGGTTCGAGACAGCAGTTGCGAAAAACTTTTTTACGCATAGAATAGTAAATAGCTGGAATAGTTTGCCGGTAGAAGTAATTAGTAGCACGTCTATAAACATGCTTAAAAATCGATTAGACACATATGTTGATAGAAAGGGTATAGTTTAAGGTAGTAAAATTAAGGCTTTGTGGGAATAGATCCCACAGCTCAACACAAGTGTTGTGGGATATAGGGAGGCAGCGTCTTGGGTTAGGGGATACTCCCTGTCCTTACACACCCCATTTAAAGAGATTCCTCTGCCGAGCGGTGCCCCCCCATAGTACTGTGAGGTATTGAAAAACTCATGATCTTCACTTGCCCCACAAACACCTTTAAATGGGAGACCCAAAATGGGTGCACACACATTTCTACATTACTGTACAGTCTTTACAGCCACACCTACACTTTTTCTCGTAAGTGTATATATTGTAATGTATATGATTGTAAATTTTGACTTGGTCCGCAATCGATATGGACCGTGACTTGATGGATACCGTAATGAAATTGACTGGATTCTTTGGATCTGATATATTTGCATGTCCGTTATAAATAGATATAGAGTGTAACATATTTGTGGAGTAGTCTATTATGACTTGATCCTCTGGATCCAGAGATTCTATCTTTAGTTTTAAATCGATAATTAATTAGTTTTAAATTGATAATTACTTAGTTTCGTAAAAATTGGTCGTTGCCAATTTACCGGCAGTTTTTACATAAATTTCTTATGTTGTTGTGGTTCGGAACCCACGTAAAATTGTAGGTCCCCTCCGCCACCACGGAGGACATACACAATACACGATTACGAACACAGTTAGGTAGACCAGCCATGAGTGGATCCTAGGGTCTTTGTTGGTCTGAAACATTATAACTTTATAACATTATATATGTGTGTGTATATATATATATATATGTATATATATATATATATGTGTATATGTATATATATATGTATATATATATGTATGTATGTATATATATATGTATATATATATATATATATATATATATATTATATATATATATATATATATATATATATATATGTGTATATATAATATATGTATGTATATATATACAGGGTGGGCTGAAAGTCTGGATCCATAGGAAAATATTTATTTTAATAGATAAATTACAACAAATGGTAAATACTTAAAATGAATATCAACTTTAACTCGTAAATGCGTATCCGTGATACTGTACAGTAGTTCGTACTCCAGTATACATACTCAAATACTTTTTTATTTCAGCCCAGAAATGGCTTCGAATCTAACAACAGAAGACCGGGTAAAACTTGTGCTCATGTACGCAAGATAGGGCGCTACACACAGAGAAGTTGCTTCGAATTCAATAGAAATCATCCTGATAAGCATCCAGTAACACATGCGACTGTTGGCAAGTTGTTAAACGTTTCAAAGAAATAGGAAGTGTACATGATCGACGGCGTTCTGGTCGTCCAAAAACTGCAAATGATGAAAATACCTCTGCAATGGTATGTGAAACCTTAACGAATAGTCCAGTAAAGTAAACAAGAAGATTATCAAATGAAACACGCATCTCGAGAACGTCAATTCGAAGAATTATTAAAAATCATAAATTCCATCCCTAAGTGTCTCGATGTCAGAGGCCGCCAATTTGAGCATTTGTTATTTGTTGTTTATACTGGAGTACGAACCACTGTACAGTATCACGGATACGCATTTACGAGTTAAAGTTGATATTCATTTTAAGTATTTACCATTTGTTGTAATTTATGTATTAAAATAAATATTTTCCTATGGATCCAGACTTTCGGCCCACCTTGTATATATATTATGTACGAACACGCACAATTTTTCATAATGCAAAAACGCAAAAACTGCCTCCATCAGGGTTTGAACCCACCACCTCTTGAACAGAAGGTAAAGGCGCTAGACACACTACACTAACACGTGATAAAAGTTAACAGTCTGTCATACACTTAAACAACCGAGTAAACGCATAACGATTACACGTCCAGAGGTATTTACCCATTAACCCTCCCAAACTCGAGGCCATGACCAGCAAGAGGTGGCGGGTTCAAACCCTGGTAGGGACAGGTTTTGCTTATATATATATGGAAAGTAGAAAAGGAGGACTGTGTCGTGTTCTCAAATTAAAAGCTCGACAGGGAACATCTTTAAACCTGAAAGAAAATAGTTTTGTTGTGAGAGGACCAAAACTATTTAATCAGCTGCCCAAAGACCTAAGGAACACGAATGGTGTTGCGGTGGACATCTTCAAAAGAAGATTAGACGCCTGGCTCAGAACAATCCCCGATGAGCAGGCGTACCTATGTGAGGTGGAGAGTACAAGAAACCAACTTACTACTTTACCAGACCCACTCGAGAGGAGGGGCGACAAGCTTGACCTTCGTGAATTGAGGAATCATCGCACGGAACATTTGAAAGGAAAGGAAAGGTATAGATAAAACGCCCATAAGCACGCGTAGTTTTTATAAAAAACAAAAAAGCCTCAACCAACATTCGAACCTGCGACCTCCTAATAATAACACTGGCCAATTAATTTTACTTTACTTTTGTTTTGTTTCTTCGACAATGTTCTGTTTTCTTGATAGAATTTTTAATGCTGATTACGAATATGACCTTGGAATTTTTGTATCACGTACGGTTCTTGAGAAAACTGCAAATTAAGTTTTACCCAAGAGTATACAAAACTGCATGTGTTGTTTTGTATAGGACGTACTCTAACATCATATAAACCATACCTAAAATCTCTTTGTCGACGACTTGTGTTTATAGTCGACATTTGGGGCTTCCCTGATTAATGTTCAGCAGTAGTCAGCCAGCTTCGTTGGGTCCCACCTGCCTTGGTACCGTTTTTCCATTGTGGAAATGGCCTGTTGAAATCTTTCCCCATGTTCGTCACTAACGTTACCGAGGTTGGTCGGAAAAAAAGTCCAAATAGGAATGCAGGAAATGTACCTTTAAGGACATATTGCACCCCACTAACCTAAACGCTTCAAGCATCTCCTCAGCCAACTGCACGTAGTTCGATTCCTTGTTCTTGCCTAAAAAGTTCTTGAAGACTGCTTTAAAGGCTTTACATGCAACCCTTTCGGTTCCGTCTAGAATTTCATCAAAACGGCTGTCATTCATAACTTCTCTAATTTGTGGACCAACAAAAACACCTTTTATCTTCGCGAAAACTTCTGTTTTAAATATCGAAATCCTTTACCTTCTCCGTTCATCATTTTTGTGAAGTTTTTCATTAGTCTGAGCTTAATGTGAAATGGTGGCAGGTATATCATCTTGGGATCAACCAGTTGTTTATGTGCTGTGCGACGATCTTTTGCCCAGAAACTAAAGCTTGACGAAGTGGGCACTCCTTACTGGCATAATGAGAGTCTCTGGCCTGACTATCCCACTCACAAAAAAAGCAGCAGTACTTTGTATATCCCATCTGCATGCCAAGAAGAAGCGCTACGACTCCTAAATCGCCACAGATGTGCCAGTTGTACTAAGGGTACTTTATGTAATTGAAAAGAAGCTCCATATTTCATAGAACTCTTTCATATGAACAGCATGTTCGACCGGAATTGATGGGTAAATGTTTCCATTATGTGACAGCACAGCCTTCAGACTTAACTGGGATGAGTCAATGAATAGTCGCCATTCTTCTGGTTTATGTTCATGACCAAGTGCCATCATCAGTCCGTTTACATCGTTACAATAACTTCTCTGATCAAAGAAAAAAATTTGGTGAAACCGTTTTGACTGTTGCGAACACATAAATGTTAATGTTTTTTGCCTACAAATTCCACCCTTGCAGCCAAGAACCTAGTAGCATGTTTGATTCTTAGATAAGTTGAAGTCCAGCTTTTGTCTTGGTTCCCTATTTTACATCCGAAATAGAGTTCGCATGCTTTTTTAATGAAAGGAGTGGTATTCTTCTTTTGAGATTTTAGAGTGAACTCACCGCATACGTAACAGGAAGTATCAGAGTTGTATCACATTTGCAAGACATAATGGCTTTTTAGCGCTTTTGACAAACAACAACGTTGAATGATAACCAACAAACGACTAAGACAGTGTTTTTTTCAAACAACGCAGTGCAGCAGTCACTATTGCATCATCCTACTAGTACGGTTGTCAGATTGTGAGATTTTAGTGCCCCATGAATTTTAATTATTAAACACCTTAAAAACTAGAAAGTAATAAGTTTAATGATATTTTCTTTTGCAATATGGAATATTGCGGTGAAGCTGGTATTTAAAAAAAAAACTTTAGATACTGAAGTTGATAATAATGAAATAAAGGAAAAGAAAATTTCTCGAAAACCGTGCGCGATAGAAATTTCATCATTTCTGTAATCAGCGTTAAAAAATCTTTACGAATCACATAATCTCGTTAAGGAACCAAAATCCTTGTTGACTAGTGTAATCAGTTACGAGATCCAGAAACTGGCACAGTGCTCAGGCCAACAAATGCGGCCCAGTGCTCTAACAACAGCATTATTATTACCAGCATCATCGGCGTTCGAACCCCCGACCTCACTGTCTTCACTTCGTTATAGGGAAATAGTGTTCCCGACTGTGTTACGAACGCCAACTTGGACCTCCTAAATTGGAGTAACGTGATTGCAGTGCGATGGTAACGTTCGCGACTCATAATCAAGAGTTCCGGTTTCGAATCACGGTGGGGGCATATTTGCCTCCTATATATATATAATATATATACTGTATATATATAGCGATGTGATGAGACTGGTTCGGTTCGGTCCGGTTCGCCCGAACCGGTTGTTAAATTTTGATTGGATCACTGAACCGTTTTTGTTTGTAACAAATATTTAACAGTCAGTAGAAATTTATCTTGAAATTTGCAATTTGTCGGTCAGTCTTAATGAATTTTACGAATGCTCATGACGCCCGGGATTTGTCTCGTTCACAATTGTGTTTTTGTGAATTATAACTAGTTTACAATGTCACATTCGTTGCATTCGTTACATTCGTTGCATGCCATTAGAATGATTTTATTTCATTATGAAATTTTTAGAAAGTATTTATGAAAAGATCGATCGAACAACTTTGTAACAAGGAGAGCTGGCTTACTAGCTGGAAGTGAAACACGTGGTTGAGTCAGCCGGACTAGGACATGTAAACATTAGATCAGAAACTTTACCAACGTGTGTACAGATAAACTTGTAAGACGTACAATAAGAGCACTATCAGCTCTTAAAGAAAATTTAGGGTGCCATGAATCAGAAGTTGAGCAGTTAATCCAATCTGAAGCGTTTAAACACATTCAATTTCAAGACAGCCAAAGTATCAGTTCAAATACTGCAGGACTGCCTAGAAATCAGCTGATTCAGAGTGTAGTTGACAAGATGACAGCCAGGCTTTTATCTACAAGTCATTTCAATTTAAAGCAAGTTACTCAAAGTCGGTTTCACTGTGAGAACCTCCTAGCACTTTTTGATTTACTGGAACCAACATCTTGGAAATATGATAAAATCTTATCACCATGGCTGGAAGGTGAAAAAAGATAAGGCAGTTGAATGAACTCATAAAATTTGAAATTGACATCAATGACTTTCGGGATTTTGTTGATTCAAATGTGGAATCAAAGAATATTCCTCTTCCACCTTCCACCTACCATTCATAAAGCTAAGAAAATAATGAGCACAATTGCTATTAGCAGCGCGGAAGCAGAACGAGGCTTTAGTGTTATGAACGATATTGCGAAAGCGGAAGGAAACAAACTTTCTGTTAATCATATTTCCAGTCTGATGACAATAAAAATACTAGGAAAGCCTGTAGCAGACTGGGATGCTGTGCCATATGTCAAGACTTGGCTAAGAAGTCATCGTCAAGCTGATGATACTAGAGTTCGTCAGAAAAGTGATACTCAACCATCGCAGAACGAACTGGTTATATGGAAACTTCTTGAATGAGACAGTATGATTGAGAAGGTAAATTTATATTTTAATTTTTTTCATTTTTTTTCAGGATTTTATAGAAAAATATAGGTAGTATTACAAGCAGCGGTCGTTTCAATATTTATTTAATTTTTGACGAAAAATTAGTTTTTTAGATAATTATGTCATTAGTGAGTATAAAGAATATGTTAAATAATTTCTTCTAAAATGTTACAAAATGCTGTTTGGAAAAGCTAAAATGCGTTGGCTTCCGGGGCTCCATCCCGGACCCCGCTGGGGAAGCTACCGCTCATCCCAGACCCCCTAGCTTAATGACTCGCGCCATTGGCGCTCGCCGATTTACATCCCTATCTGTATCAGAACCGGTGGTTAAGAAATTGGTAGCATACCCCTGTGTGTGTATATATATATATATATATTAGGGTGTTTCAAAAAAATGAAATTTTAAAAATTGATCCTCTCATCATTTAAAATTATTCCATTTCATACAAAACTAAAAATTATAAACTTTCATTACAATACAACAAAAATAAAAGGTGCCTCAAGAGAGCCAAAGTTTTTTCCAAGAGAGTATTATTCATGAATGTTAAAATTACTGTTTTTGTTTTATTAAGATATTTCAGATAGCGGTATTTCTCAAATGTAATGACTATCACAGTACAGTTGACTTCTTGACGTTTGGAAACAATTTCCGGTGTTGCTTCACACATTGGATGAGACATTGGTACTGCTTCTCATCTTTTGTCAATTTCCCCGAGGAGAGCTCACCGAGAGCTACAGCTCTCTCCGCTGTATCGTTCACGACTTGTAAAGAACCAACAATTTTTTTTGCTACTTTGTAATTTTCATCCTCTTCCCATAAAGCTGGATCGTTCTTCAGAAAGGTTAGATCAAGGTTCAGTTTGCTGAAGAACTTCTTTGTTGCTGTTGTAACGTAATGATGTAAGGGTTTCCATGTTCCATCACTAGATGCCTTAAGACGCCTACCTTTTTCACGATTTTCCAATGCAATTACCATTTCCTTTTTTTCGCGAATGTCCACCTCATCGTCAAAGAAGCTGAAAGCAACCAACTCTTCTCCTAAGTACCACAAGTGTCTTTTGAAAACATTGAGAACTGCTTCCGCAAGCTCACGATCATGGAATTCATTGAGCCTTGCCATATATGCTAGATCTAGACGAGGAGAGGAGATTCCCAATGGAGCAGTGAATCAGGCTACCAGATACACACGGACAACAAAAATCACAAACCTCGTGATTCCTCTTATTTCTCTGGCAGTTATATTCATTTGATGTCGGAAAAGAAATAATTTGATGGCATAAATGAGCTTTGACATCCATCTTGCTCTGTGTATGGCTCCAGGCCTTTTGAATTTAATACCTCTTGGCGGAGTTTCACCTAGAACTATAATCCACAGCTCCAGCAGTTCCCGGTAATCTTCTCTTGGTTGCTCATCTTTAAGTATTGTTGTAGCAAAAGAAATCAACTGAGTGACATTTGCATCTTCCAGCTCCCCTTGAAGGGGTGTGAAAGATGAGAGATCAAGGGATTTCCAGCTTTCCTTAAATCTCTTAAACAACAGGATTTCTGGTCCTGTAGATAATCCCATCAAGAAAGTGTAGGCCTTTTCGACTTGAAGTTCGAATATATGGTGACGACATGCAAGATTCAACAACTCCCTTCCAAGTTTATTTTCGATAAGGATGCATGCACCACCACGTCCACCCGTATTTGACGGTGTTGTATCAAAGCTCATGGCATTCACCGAGTCTTGAAGATTGAAATTTCGTAATGTAGAAACCACCGCATCAGCTTGAGCAACACCAGTTCCAGATGAAATTTTTGGAATGGCAAGTATTTCTTCGACACCATCAACAGATACAATAATTGGCAGTCTATCTACCTTTTCTTTACCAGTCAAATCAAGCATAATTTTTCCATCCCAGTGAACAACAAGCACCTTATTGACCAAGGATTCTTTAATTTTCTTTTCATGCTGTATTGCAGCTTCTAGGCGGTGCTTCTTTCTGGCTCTGTATACCGTTGAATGGCTGACGGAAATCTCAGGACGCTGAATTACTTGACTCCTTATTAGTGACGTTAGGAGATGAACAGCCTCCCTATCACTCATGAAAGTTCTGTCTAGAGTGGCGCAGAGGTCTGGAGTCATGATGGACTTTTGTTTTTTTGCAATTGAAGTTCCCCCAGTTGTACCTCCAACAGTTGGCAAGTTATCAGAATCATGAGAAGAGGAGGAACTCTCTGTATCTGATTTAGTAGAATCACTTGTTTTAGTCGAATCCACAGTTTTTGATGTGCTTGCTATTTCTTTCTTGCATCTTTGTTTTCTCCTTTCTTCATTTGCTACTCTTTCAAAACGTCGCCTTTCCTTCTCCATTGTTACCTTGTCTATTCCAGCCATAGTTCACCGTCGTCCAGGCTCTCTTTGAGCTTGCAAGAACTGAAGGTCCTCGGGGTTCTGGATCAGTTTTGCTGCATCAGCGTGAGCTATATGAAATAGATTTGGGAAAGTGCTGATAAAATCTTCTCTTTTCTTGTTTTCTGTAGTAGAACTTCTAGTTTTATTCTTTTGTAGCTGCTTCCATGTGGCATACAAACCTTCAATTTTTGTAAAAACATGTTGTTTGGGTCTAGTTGGGATTCTGGCTTTGTTCCAGAATAGCAATATTTCATCAAACATTTTGTTGGCTGCTTCTTTAATTGTCATTCTCTTCCCGATGGAAGTAATAAAATCGCTTCAGGACATCTCCAATACATGGTAACTTAGATCCCCTGATACTGTGAGCGAGACTGCTCCCTATAAGAAAAATTTCTTGTCTTTTTTGCCTAGCTGCCATGAATCTGAAACAAAAGAATTATATGAAAGTTATCAACATACTGTTACTGTTTCATAACTGTTTCTATTTAGTTTATTTTTATTAACTTAAGAAATGTAGTGTTGGTGGGTCAACTAGTGACAAGTTAAAGAGCAAAACACAATTCCAACAAACTAATTTCCAACAATACTACAAAATAATTTTATGTGCTCAATTAAATAAAAAAAAAAAAAATCGAGAACATTCCTTAAGCTTTACGTACCTAATATTACATTTATAAATAATGAATTTGAATATAAAATAACTAAATAACGGCATATAATGCTGAAAATAAATAGTTATTAATTTCTCAAGTTTGTCAGATTTTAAAATAATCGTCTTGTTATGAATGTAGTTGTTATTTATAGATTTTACCCAAGCAAGCCAAATTTTACAAGGCATGAGGCACCTTAACATGTTCATTAAACTTCACAAAATTCCATAACATCAGTTTACACAACTAATCGAATATTTTGAGAGGGTGAGACTTTCAAAAAAAAAATAAAAAATTCAACCCTTATAAGGGTGAAACACCCTAATATATATATAATATATATGGCTGATATTCACATTAAATGAGTGAACGTTTTTAATTTAAATAATCCGCAGTAAAAAAGAAAATGGTCCACTCCGAGTACTTTCTTCGGGTTTATTTCAACTCCTGAAGAGAAATTGAAATAAACTCGAACGTACTCGGAGTGGATGCTTCATTTTTTCCCACAGATTATTAATTACACACACACACACACACACACACACGCACGCACAAGGTTAGCTGATATAGGTAGAGAGTGTAAAGTTCCTCGAAAGAATAAAAGATCTCCGAAAGAAAAAATGATTAAAAAGAAGCATAAAACTTATTTCTATTGAAGAGAAAGATCTCATTTCTCCAACTTTGGAGACCGATTTCATAAAAGAAAAAGGAAGAACGAAGATCCCTGAAGCTTAATAAAATTTTTCCATTCAATTTTCTTTTTTCATATATTTCAAATTATTTCACTTTTAATATATATGTACCTTGGTTAATCTTGGTTTTGCTTCCAACCGAAATGTTCATTCTGACGAAGCTTGTTACTCCACCTTAGACCTAGAGTTTAACGTGAGATCCGAACCATGCGCTACTTATATATATAGTGTGTGTTAATCTGTTTAATTTGTAAATATTTTAATTGATGATGTCTGGAGCCATATATGTGCGTTTGTTTATTCAGAAATAAAATGTTGCCTTTCCAATTAAAAGACTAGCGAGTTCATGAGCTTCGTTTTGCTGAAGGGATTAACTTTCCAATATACCTGTTATTAACTGAATGAAAAAATAATTAAAAAATTAATTATTTAATTAAAATTAATTAAAATTAAAAATTAAACTATTTCCAAAAGATGTTTTGTTTTGTATTTTTACCAAAATGACGTACATTTAATTTTCACGTGATTTCACGAGACGTTTTACCTTGTAATATTGAATGAATAAATGTATGGCGTTTGCCCCTCTGATCAAATTCCCTTACTCTTACAAAGTCATCAATAGAATCCCTAAATTTAATCCCTAAAAATTAAAAGTTTGTCAAAGATTTTAAGTCTCGCTGTTAAAATGGATTTATTGTTTGGGATAATAATTTCATGTTTTATTCTTTATTGACGCACCTTACCGGAACAAATGCTGTGTTTTAGTGTTGTTAACACCGGACTACCGTCGTTAATCGACTGGAAATGTCTCTGACGGCCAAAACATCGACAGTCGGAGTTTTGGATTTCGCCAGCTTCCATTTCATGGACTAGACCAGCGGTTCTGAACCTCTTTCTTCTTTCGTACCCCTTGAACTCTTTCAAGGGATTTTCTGAATTTTCGAGAGGCATGGAGGATTTTTACTTTCTTTATGACCGTGTGACTTGTGACCGTTTGTTAATCGTATATAAAATTAAAAGGGTTGTATTTTCAGGACCCCTTCGCGTACCCCAGGTTCAGAACCACTGGACTAGACTGTTCCATCTCACCAAGTCATCGACTAAAGTTGAACATATCATCGACGAGTGTTTGATATTTTATTCATAGATATTGCGTTGTCGAAGAAATGTCTCTTTAGTATGAATTATACAAGGTTAGGTTAGGCTTCAGTGTGTCCGTTGATGGACGGACCCGTCGATCGTATTTCTAAATTAGGTCCTGTCGGAACGATTTCTTGTCAATAAAATAGCTATAGACCCGTTAACTTTATTATTGTTAACTACTTTCCTTAGACTTAGTTTCTGTTAACCTTTCACAATGCAAAGAGAAGAATAAATAAAAACTCCTAAGTTATATTTATGCTGAGCAGTGAAAAAGTTTTGTTTTTGCGTGGCAGCTTTTCAACCAGGTAATTTCAAATGTAGCAACAATTTATATGTAAAAAGTTTCTAACACAAATGGAAAATAAATTTGCTCGAGTAAAACTTAAATTGTTATCTGAAGGGGACTGTAAAGCTACGCATCTTCTTAATACGATGCTGTTTTAAGACTTGATGCTTGCCCGTAAATGAAATGTACATTAAATCAGCGTTGGATTAACTTAAGTGACGAGATATCAGGCAACATTTTATGACACTCGAAAAAGAAGCAAAATTGAATTTTTTAGGTAATTTGTATCCAAGAAAGAAGGAAAATTTTTATTATTAAAATTACACTTCACTAATAACTATAAAGATATATTTTACTGAAAAGAATGTGATATCCTTATCTACATATGCTGTACATTGTATAACATTACATCGTTAATAGCAAAATTTTTACTGAAATAATATATTCTTACTTAATCTACATTTTATATATATATATATATATATATATATATATATATATATATGTATATATATTATATATATATATATATATATATATATATATATATATATATATATTATATGCATTTAACTGCATTATATATATATATATATATATATATATGGGATGAATTTCACAATTAAACACGTGAAATGAATGAATGCTGCAAATCCACAAGGAAAAAGAAAAACGATTCCAAAGCCTTTCGTATATTCATTCCCTGACGAGGTGTAGCTCTGAATACACGAAAGGCCTTGGAATCGTTTTTCTTTTTCCTTGTGTGTTTGCAGCATATATATATATATATATATATATATATATATATGTATGTATATAGAGAGAGAGCATTACACCGTTAACAGCCAAACTTATTTAACCTTTTTACGCGCACGGTGTATCATTTTTACTGATTTTATTCTGACTAACGGCAAATAATTTTATTCGTTCACAGGAGGCACCGTAATAGGAACTGAAAGGTTAAAATCCGCATCAAGGGATTAAGACTGCGATATTTTTCACTACATATATTGTGAAGCATTAAAATACGATTTTTTCTTTCGATTGATATATGTATAACGTTCAAAAGAGACTATTAACTCTTGCGCACGGCGTTACTTATTTAAATTTCAAAATAAACCTTTAGATGCATTCCGTTGGGACTATAAATAAATGCGTCTCTTCCTCTGAATAAAGCCTTGTCAGGGTATATAAAATAGAATGATATATGCTCCAGTACAAGTATACGTGGGGAGCATTTAGACTTCCTATAAATTAAACATATTTATCCACGTGTATATAATTTCTCTCTATATTCTTTGGATTTTGTTTTGTTGCAAATATTCGGTTGCAAGGTGTTTAATGCTTTCAATATATATATATATATATATATATATATATATATATATATATATATATATATATATAGCAAAGAATAAGAGGACGAAGAGATGGTACATGTTTATTTACAAACGTTTCGGAAATTTTCATTTTCCATCATCAGTGCTAAAATTATAAAATCAAATAAATAATGAATAAATATAATGAACGGAAACTTATAAAATATATTTAAATAAACGTGTGATATTAATGGTGTGTTGATAAGGTATATTTAAGTAATTAAAATTAAAAATAAAATAATATAAAATATAGAAGAGTGACCATCGTCAAAATATAAATTTAAACGCGAACAAAATGAGAGAAGTCTTACCAGGTTCTTATTATCGGGGTAAGGGGACTAATTGAGCAGAGTTGGGAATGTTTGGTTGTTGGAAGGGGTCCATATTAGAAGAGTTGGAGCCAGACGGAGTGATGGTGGATTTCTTGTCAGTGGTAGGACATGACGGTTTATTTGGCTATGTTTAAGTTCAAGGCAGAACTGTAATCGTTGAGAGTTGGTTTGATTGATTGATTAAGTTTAATGGTGCACCAACCCGATGGGTTATTAACACTAGAACGGAGACAGTATATGCTGCGAAGTTAAGAGTTAATCACAGGACAGGAGAGTAAGAGACCCATCACCTCTTCAGCCACAGAGCCGGCTCTGTGGCGCTTGAAAGGAGGGCCTCTAGCTACACAAACAGGGAAAGTGAAAATAAATAAAACAATAAATAGATAAATAACTAAACAAATAAAATTAAATGAATGCATACAATTGGGACTCCATCAAAAAGCTGAGTACAGGATGAGGAGGAAAGTATGGGCTGAGAATGGAACTTAGTTGAAAGGGTAGAGCGAGATCTCGGCACAGAGTCAGGAGACGCAAACGGGCAGCATATATGCCAGACACTCAAGGAGTACATGGGAGAGCCAAAGATCGCTGCATTCCTGGCAGCAACGTCAGCAGCCTCATTTCCTGGGATACCCACATGGCTCGTTATCCAGAGAAAGATTATAGAGATATGGTTGGGAAGCAAATGTAACAACCATAAAATTCGGTGGATGAGGTAATGTGGAGAAGAGTTTCTTTCCAGGGCTTGCAGAGCGGAGAAGGAATCAGAGCAGATAAGTTGTGATGATGCAGTGTGTTACGAGAAATGTACTGAAATGCTTGAAAAATGGCATAAAGTTCTGCCGTAAAAATGTTACAGGTAGGGGGCAGCTGTCAAGATGTGGTGACAGTGTCAATGATAAAGGTAGATGCTGCTTGTCCATTTAGAAGTTTAGAACCATCTGTCTAGGTAAATTGGGAGGCTGGTAAGGACTCTATGAGGGCAAAGAAATGACTTTGTATGACAGCAGAGGCTACCTGAAACTTTGAATACTTAAGGTCAAAATTGAAAGGGAATGGAGTTATCAAATAAAGCGGGGACAGCTCGCTGGAGTGTAGGTCATGAGCAGAAATGTTAAAAGCAGAGAAAATCCTTTGAGCAGCAGCAATGAAGGGCAAAAGATGGGGGCGTTGCAGATAAAATTGGAACAAGTAAAAATCCAGGTACAACAGGCGGACAGGGTGATGAGCTATGCTGAAGGTGCGGAGAAGATAAAGAAGACCCAACAATAAACGACGAAATTGTAAAGGCATGATAAGAGCCTCTGCTTCCATGAAGTCCACCCGGGTGCAGCGCAGTGCGCCCACAGGAAGTCGAATGCCTCCATACTGGAGCCTATCTAATTTAAGGAGATGACAAGAAGCAGCAGGGGAATATAAGAAACTTCCATAGTCAATTCTTCATCGAACCAGAACTTTGTACAGCCGGAGTAGGTATCCCTGCAGTGAATGTACGACAAAAACCCCACAAGAAAAAAAAAACACCGACAAAACCCCCGGCGACAAAACCCCCGGCGACAAAACCCCCGGCGACAAAACCCCCGGCGACAAAACCCCCGGCGACCAAAACCCCACCGAGAAAACCCCCGAAATAGGGTAATGCGACAAAACCCCTACTCACAAAAATAAATATATAATGTGTATTTAAATTCAAGGTCAAGGTGACTGAGTCTAGGTTATAGGTTTTGAGAAATTCCAGTTTCAGTTTCTGAATAAGCTTCACTGCAGCAGTATCTCTGAAATTTTCACCGCAAATTATATGTTTTTTCCGTTTTTACCCATCATGGAAGTCATTCGGAATAATAAAGGTGGCGAAAAGCTGTGTTATAATGGCTATATGTATACTAAAAAATCCACTAGTTCTAATACAAAGCGTTGGGAGTGTGCTAGAAGAGCAGCGTTTGGATGTAACGGTAAAATAACAACTAATTTAGAAATAACCGATACCATTTCAAGTATAGAGCATAATCATGAGAGAGATGAAGGATCAATAGAGGCAGGCCAAATCAAACAAGGAAATACTAGTCGCGTTGTCGCGGATTCATTGGAAAGCATGACTCAAGAAGGAAGACTTGCTATGGGGAAATTAAGTACAGTAAAAAGAAATGTTCAAAGAAAGCGTCAGGAAGCCTTTTTTTATTCACGATAGTGGCATTGAAGCCAGGAATCGAGTCATTGTGTTTGCTACAGAAGAATGTATGCAACATTTAGATAAGTCCGATATTTGGTTTATGGATGGAACGAAAATATTACGACTTGACCTAACCAATCGTCAATATATATATATATATATATATATATATATATATATATATATATATATATATACTGCAAACCCACAAGGAAAAAGAAAAAGAAAAACGATTATAAGGCTGCCTACCGAAGGCTGGGGGGCCCTGGTTTTGTCGCTGGGTTTTTTTCGGTGGGTGTTTTGTCGCCGGGGGTTTTGTCGGTGGTTTTTTTTTCGTGTGCGGGTTTTGTCGGTGGGTGTTTTGTCGCCGGGGTTTTGTCGGTGTTTTTTTTTTTTCGTGTGGGGGTTTTGTCGGATCTCCCCCTGCAGTATCCCCACGTAGTGTTGGAGAGATATCTCAGGATAGAAAGAGGCTTGGTACACCGATTTTTGATGGAGTCAATGTGGGACTTCCAAGTCAGACCTTGATCGAAAGTAGGATGGCCGCAAAGAAGACTAGTGCAGAGCAATTGCAATGTTGATCAAATGAGTGCCAGTGCCACCCACCCCACCCCCTTGTTGCAAGGTGCCAACCCCCTCCCAATGCCAAACCCCATGGTGCCAAAAAAGAGGGGAATGCACCCACAAAGCGGGGGGTGTTCACCTAACCTCTCTGGGGGAGAAGGTGAGACGGCCTCACTCCCAAAGGGGTACACCTAAACTAAGAGAGAGAGAGAGAGAGAGTGAGAGAGAGAGAGAGAGGAGAGAGAGAGGAAGAGACCATCCAGTGTATGCGAGATGCAGAAGCTTAATGAGAGCTCAGGTAGCATCACTTGGCTTAGAACTCGAAATCCGCCAGTTGGCTTAAGCAGCCAGTGCCTCCAGGCATTATCAGCCAGCTGGCACAGTGTATATATCGTTTGACCAGCCAAAAAGCCCACAGAAACGCACATAGATCCCCTATTATTACACACACACACACACACACACACACACACACATACACACACACACAACGTATATAAACAGATGCATGTAAAGCCCCAATAACAAAATATATACGACAAAACCACCACACAAAAAAATCCCACCACAGCACCACAACCACCAATCGTCTAAGTATAGCTTACCGTCACCTAACCAAACCCACCTTACCCACGGCTTTTACTTACCAGCTCCAGGTAGACCGACTAGGTCTCTAAATACGACCCAATAGACAGAGCTATTAAGTATAAATAAATAAGTTTATGTGGCCACGGAGTAGACCGACAAAGTCTCTAAATACGACCCAACAGACAGAGCTATTAAAAATAAAATAAACAAATACGTTTATGGGGCCAGGGATAGACCGACAAGGTCTCAAAAAGAGGGCGACGCTAATAGTTTTTCTATTAAGCTTATTATTGTGGAACACCACGAGGCCAATTTGACGTTTGGTGGGCGATCTTTTGAACAGAAAATCGAATAAGATAAACTAAGTTTCATACAAAAACAAATTTTCATCATAATATACAATTTTATCCTTAAACTATAACATAAAAAGCATTAATATGATTTTTAAAACAAAATAGAAATTAAATTAGTGGTCACTATTTCATTTTTCCTCTTCACCCATTTATTGTTTCAATGCAAATTTGTCTTTAATATACATTTTTATCCTTAAACTATAACATAAAAAGCATTAATATAACTTTATATTAAAAATATATTCTATTTCGAGGTAACTTATTAAATTTTCTTCTTTTGTCCAATTATTTTGTTTCAATATAAATTTATTTTTAAGACACCAATATATCTTTAAACCTTATTACAAAAAAATATTAATATAACTTTATAATAAAAATAGATTCTATTTCGGGGTAACTTATTAATTTTTCCTCTTTCACGCAACTATTTTGTTTCAATAAAAATTTGTCTTTAAGACAGCAATATATCTTTAACTTTTACATGCCAACGTTCCCATTTCGGGAACATAAAATAAAATAGCTGTATTTTTTTATATTTTCAAAAACTTTCAAAATTTTTTACATTTCTGTCTTTCTGAATGTTGGTTTAATATATTCTAATGGTTATTTTAGAGTTTTAGATTTTTTAAAAGTGTTTTTTGAACAGTTTGAAATTATCGCTTTTTGCCATTTTGTACTACTATTCTTTACCTAATTTTTTTAAAACAAAAATTTTTGTCAGAATGCTAATACCGATTCCTATACATCGACAGAGTGTTCTTTTAGTGTATTATATACGTTTCTATGTGATAATTTATCTAATTAGCTGTTTATAGAATTTTTATTTTGATGTTTAATTTGACCTTAAAGCGTATAGTTTAATGTGCCAATGTTCCCATTTTGGGAACATAAAAAATAACAATGAAAAAATATATTTTTTTAAAATTCTAAATAGAAATTTATAAAGCTGGTAAATAAAACTAATATATAACATTTTCAAGGTTTTGCTACTATTGCATCATGTAGCCACCTTTAAAGGGTTAAACCTTATTACAAAAGAAAAAATTAATATAACTTTATATTAAAAATAGATTGTATTTCGGGGTAACTATTTCATTTCTCGACTTTTGCCCAAATAGATTCTATTTCGGGGTAACTTATTAATTTTTCCTCTTTTATCCAATTATTTTGTTTCAATATAAATTTATCTTTAAGACACAAATATATCTTTAAACATTATTACAAAAAATATTAATATAATTTATATTAAAAATAGATTGTATTTCAGGATAACATTCATTTTTCCTCTTTTACGCAGCTCTTTGCTTCAATACAAATTTATCTTTAATATACAATTTTATTCTTAAACTATAACATAAAAACGTTAATATAATTTTTAAAACAAAATAACCTATGGGATGAATAAGTTATATTTGATAAAGACACGCCCCCAGAATTCGCGGCTCGTCCAATTACAACCCAATGGGCGGGGCATGAGAACTAATCCAGTATCTCTGGTTGACGGAAAGTCTCGTTCTCACGCAGGAAACTCGAGAATCGAATATTGGGGATGGGGCCAATCGGGGTCACGCATATTAAAGGGAACATTTTCAGCTGGATCCCACAACAGTTATTTTCACCAATGAATAAACAAACACATTACCTCTGTCATCAGTCATTCACAAGAACTTTACTGCTCCCCGCAATTGTTTGAAGACGGGGATCTCTCTGCAGGGGCTACACTTCATCTTTCGCAGCGGCCGATCGGAATAATATTCTCTCCACACAATCCATTGCAGAAATTAATGACGGCAAGAAAGAACAAGCGGATGAAGAAGCCATTGAGATGTGAGTAATTACGTAATAATTTAGTTTGTGATTCATTCTCGGGGTATATACATCGTATCATTCAGTGCTTAACCCTTGCAAGTGTTAGTTAATTTATAAAAAACCATAATAAACGAAGTGAGAGGATATCTGCCCAGGGGTTCGAGACTCTGGTCGGGGCTTAGTAGCCCTGCTAATGCTAATCTTCCTTCCTGTGAATGTCATTTGGACAGTGAATTTTATTATGCTATGAAGGTATCCTCTGAAAGTGAAATTTTATTAAACGCTTGTTTCCCTGTACGTGTTAACTTAAAAATTTATAGTAAGTTCTACAGGTTGGTTTTTAGAATTATTAAAACTTTAAAGGTAGGGAATTGCTGGCTGTGGTCCCGGGTTCGTGACCCGGTGCGGACAGATGATGCGTAGCACATCCAGCTAATCTTCCTTTTGAGCCCAGTTAGGATAGTTGCTTTGTGTTTATTATTTGATCCGGGTACCCTATCCAGCATTTTCTCTTATTGTAACGCCTTGTAACTTTCTCTTCAATATATATATATATATATATATATATACACACACACATATATATATATATATATATGTTTATGGAAGTATATGTTAACAACCCGGTTAGACAACCTGCTTGCTGTTTATTATTTGATCCGGGCGCCCTAATCGGTATTTTAGCTTATTGTAACTCCTTGTAACTCTCTCCTCTCATATATACATCGCGGTGTCCTGACATATAAATGCCTGTTTACTACAGGTTACTGTGCTACTCTTTCTGTAATTAATGTGTTCTATTAAGTATTTAGAGGGTGAATTTTGTTTATAAAATAATTACGTGTTAACATTTATTTAAAATTAGTTTGTGAAATGTTTCATTAAAATTGCGTGTATCCTCAATTTTATATATATATATATATATATATATATATATGTGGAACAAATGGATTTTAATTAAAAAAGATTCAATGTGGATGATTCGTTTAATATCTGCCAGGTGCTCGATACCCTGTGACGGTGCTTAGTCATCCAATATGATCATTATTAGAAAAATGTATGAGCTGTCAAAATAGTTTTCTGTTTACAACCGTATCCTTTCTCCTTATAGGTCCCATGCGGAACTCGATCGTGTTATAGCTACTTTTCGTGACAGTTTTGAAGGAAAGCAAATAGTTGACGGTGATTTGGAGGTTTTACAGCGCAGTAAACTCAGTGACCTGAATACAGAGGTAGAAGTATTGGCTCACATCCGGTCCAATGATTGGCAGGTCGTCGGGGAAGTAATGGAAGCTTTTTATTCTTTTGGTTAAGAACAAGACAGTGTATTTTCATCAATTTATTAGATGGTAGAAATCATGTTTTATAAATTAGTACAATTCAGCTTACAGAATCAGCATCCAATAAATAAGCTACAGAGCACACGACTAACATTATTGGGAACATCTTATATTTTACACAATATAGTTACAATTATATATACACGCGTAAAACTTTACACAATACATCGAGTGCGCACAAAATGGAACTTTGTTTTATCTGCATGCATACCAATTCATCATTCAGCTCAGTGTCGCACAAATCGAATAATTAAAAAAAAAATTGTAAATCCCTTTCCACGTGACATGTGCAGGAGAAATGAAAGACAATACATCCTGCAAGTATAACTAAAATATCCTTGTAATCGGTGGGGATTCCAGACAATTTGGGGGATGGGTCACTCGAGGGATGAGTCCCCGGTGAATTAAAATAGTGCATTCTTTCCCTATTTTTAAAGTATATCTCAAACCAATGAATCCCCTCGTCCCAACAATGTCCTTGTTTACAATAATTCCCCCACATTTTCTCGTGGTTGGTAATTTCAATGTTTCATTCTTCGCAAACACACCGATAAATTTGGAGTGTGTAATTCGGTCACTATTCATTATTCTCCGAAATGTATTCGCATCCATCTTAAAAGTCAATGACTACGTACCTGAAGCGGTCGACCTCAATTAGGACTTGTGACTCGAGGTATACTAGTACACTAATAGAAGCGTCTATCGGGTTGGCGAATTCCAATATGACTGAGATGTTCCCACTTTGTTGTGGACTTAAGTGTGTATTTACACTAGGAGATAAGTCGGGTGTGATATCAAACGGGTAAAGGTTAAATTGATCGATGAATTCTTTCTTCGTTAGTCCAATCCCGAGCTCATCACAAGCACCTGCAAAGCGGGAACACAGCGTCTGATGAGTAGTTCGTATCCATAGTCCCACTCAACGCAACGCCAATGACGTATAGAGTTATATTTTTAAGGCCGAAATTCTCGAATTTAAAGGCGTTCTTTTTATATTTTCCATTCGTCGAAGCATGATCCTGCATTCTAATTAATATCCTTTTAGGATTAACTCCCAAGGCCACGTTTTCTAGCTGCTTCGAGGCCAACCCTGCGGGCACCGTGTATAGTTTGATTTGTACTCTGTTAATTGGGTATTTTACTGTTGCGTGTATTAATTTTTTTTCAATTTCTAATTGTTTAATATAACTTAATTTCATTCGACGCAAGCGGCGATATATTTCCATAATGTGAATCACAACGGGTTTTGCACCCTCTTCTTGATCAGGCCCCAGATTTATGCAAATCTCAGGATTCGTGCGGGTGAGCTTTAATTTCATATCCACCCTATTCATAAGCAGTTTCTCCTGGAATGTGAAGTCTGTCTGTATGCACACGTCCAAAACACTCGTATATCTTTTTAGAATTTTTAAATTTGTCATTTATACTACTTTCGGATTTAGGCTGATAATAGCCCTCGGCAATTAAAAAAGTATCCTTCGCTTCTTTTGTAAAGTTGAGGACATTTTCCACATAGGATCGTAGGTGATCATGACCCGTTCCTACGGAAATGTTGACCTGGCTTAAATACACCTCACACTGACTGAATATGGAATGCAGAAAGTTGGTTTCAGGGTATGCAGAATAATTATCATCGCAGTCCGTTCCATCAGAATAGGCTATACGTAGTTTAGCTTACATTTACATGCAGCTTGGAGGAAAAAAGTATGGGTCTGAGCTGGGTATCACGAATTCTATAGGGGCACTCGGTGAACTAATTGTGTTTAATGGGTTAATTGTAATAAAGTCACTGTGCTCAATAGAAACTTGTGTTGGAAGCATATCAAAGAGGGACAGCTCCGATTTACAACTTTGTCAGCTACACGGATGGATGAAGCGTGTCATGACGAGTCAGAAATAGTACCACCTCTCTCGACAGGTAGTAATCAGCCTAAGATTCGTGAGAGCAATGTCCTCAGCTTATATCAGTTAAAAGAATTATCAACCATACAGTAGGTTTCATTTGCTTAGAACACTTCTTCTCTTTTGATGTCCTTTTACGTTTAACGTTTAACGCCACGTGTTGGTAACCCCTTCTTTCGGACAGCCCTCATCTTCTTCCCGTCATTATAACTGAAGCTTTCCTAAATTAAATATCATTTTCTGCAACACCTCGCAGTAAAAGCCTCCTGTGATTTCTTCCCCATTCAAATCTTAAACGTAATACATCATTATCTCGCCTTTTGGTCTCATAGCCCTAACTTTAAAATTTTACGTGTCCATCCTAGCTCAAATCCCTTCGCGAATTTATTTCCCGAACGCGATAGTCTTACGTAATCATTAATTTTGAAACGTGTAGAGTGTGGCAGTGCTCTACGAATATCTCTTCTCACCTCACACTCTGTGTGCGTACCTCTTTCTAAAAACTCGTTCGGTGTTCCCCCAATCGCGCGATGTTGTGAACGGTTGTATGACGAAGCCAATGATCCCAGAATGTTTATATATCTGTAAATGTTTTTATGGGTAAAATAGCGATGCATAAGCTCCTTTATGGTATGTTGAACTCTTTCACCTAAAGAGGCCTTATATATAGAATTGCTAGTGTAGTAACTGATATTAAACTGTGCCAACATGTTCTGAATAGCTCGGCCAATAAATTCTTTCCCCATATCCGTACAAAAATAGCCTGCAACCATGATTTCTTTTAAAATCACTTTTAAAATCACTTTCTTTTAAAATCACTGCAACTGTTTTAGGCGATTTATTTTTCAGAGCAATTAGCCAGAGATATCTGAAGAATACATCTATTATGAATAGGATGTAGCGATAGCCATCATTATACACTGAATATCTTTGCATGTCTGTTAAATCCGCTTGCCAAATAGAGTGAGTCGAAGCCGCTGTTGTCCTGGCTGTTTTAAACCTTTTACTCACCGGCTTATGAAGTGTATAAGCACCCTGCTCCCGCAAAACCGCTCAACATCTTTTTTCCTTACTCCATCATTGTAAACACCTCTGTACAGTCTATCAACACAGCCATAGGAGGCTGGGTTAGAAATGACATAATAGCATTTTCTTAATATGTTAACCATTTGCGTATTTTAGAGACACGTGGATTGGGTTGGCCGTTGTTGTTTGGCCTCTTCTTTCTCCTCTTCAGAGATGCTACCGTTGGGGGTGATGGCGTATTCAGTTGTGACACATGCGAAACTTGCTCCAAGTCTTTTAACCTACTCAGATTTCCTATCAATGTTTTGGGGACATTTATTTGTTGTAATCTTGCTTTACTATGCTTCCATCCTGATGGTGAGGGCCTGTCCCACTTTCTCACCAGATCTTGGACAATGTCGACAATATTGGATCCCTGTACTCTTGTTCCTTCAACAATGACCTCGCCTGTATCGGTCCACTGTATGATGGGGTCCTCACTCAATAAATTATAAAGACTTAAGCCTTTATTCCTCAATGTATGTAGGAGACTGCTTTTTAATACATGCTCGATGTGTTGCGTTCCGTTATTCTTTGGTTGGTCACCTCTAACGTCGGCCCAAGGTCCTATGTCGCCATGCTCATCGTTACCTGCGCTCTGCCTGCCTAATAACCACAGGGATCTCTGTCGGATTCTTATAATCTTCGTACTCATGAAGAAATTTCTGCAGAGTTTCTTGGTACAAGATCCTTTTCTCATCAGGTGACTTTTCACTGTTTAATAGGTCTATCAATTCGCTTTCCATTCTTTTAAGCCTGCTTTTACGGGGTTCTAGAACCGCGTCTGGACTCTTTGAACTTTGCAGTGAAGCATACACCTCGTACGGAATCACTACCACTTTCTTCATTATGTTAATCTAGTCAGTAAAGATCCCAAAACTGAAAATAAGATGGGGAGGAATGATCCCCCTCTTTGTACAATAATTCGCTTTTTCTTCCCCACAGTTTGACTTTTACGAGCGAGCGTACGTATTATATTCTTGTAACGACGTAGGCGAGCCTTCTGAGGGGATTTCATTGGTACATTACATTTTAGAACATTAAGGCAGATTTCACAGATGCATTTTAAAAAGTCGGTGTCGATATTTTTAACAAACATCTGCTGCAATGCTCGGGGCAATCGATGATAGATTTTTATTTATTCATGATATTTCTTTTGCCAATTTGTCATTCTGGAATATACACCGTTTCAGCACGTTTGGGAATATATTCGTTCTTAGAAGCATCCTAAACGTGTTTCGCGGGTGAAGGGCACAAAGCAAATATCCGTAACGCTGACTTCTAGCTTCTTTATAAACTTCGAAAAACCTCTTACGCTGATTCGGGAACATTTGATCGGCTAATACCCCAATTTGTGACACATCTCTACGGTGTGCAAATAAGACTAAATATTGTGTATTTAACGACACATCGCGCATGTATCTATTTTTGAAACATAGATTCTGATTGATGAAGAATATGCTTATGTTAAGATTGTGGGAGAACACTGTAAATGTCTCGGCAAACGTTTTATCCATTTCCAACATGAGATCGTCAATTACAGTGACTGAATGTGCATTTCCCTTTAATGAATTAACGTCATATACGCCTCTGCGGAACAAAATATCATCTTGGTACTCGTTGAATAGTGATTGATACGTCGAATAGCACCATATTACTCTATGCACAAATTTTGAGAATATCTCCCCCTTATCTTTAATGATTTTAAGCATAAACACAGTTTTACCACATCCTGTAGGGCCAGCTACAATACATGTGGATGGGCTTGTGACCCTGAATTTTTCTACAAATTCCATCTCGAACACGTCACACCACTAAGTGGAACATTTACAAAATATAACAAAATTTAAGTGTTGCTCCTTATATTCTACAATCTTGTTTTTCTTCTTCCACAGAGCCGTAAATGACGATGAAGTACAACCCCCATCATCGATATTACAGACGACCCAGATGACAGTGTAGTTGTGGTTACAGACTTCGCCCCAGCTGTCGAACCCTCACCAGCGACACCACCACGTGGCAGTTCAAAGCGGAGGCACGATGATGAAGAACCTTCCACGTTGGGTTTAAAACGTGCCAGGAGCGCACCGGTTGTTAGGCCCCCAGTAATAGAGCCCCAGCCCTCTACGTCTTACGACACATCCTCCAAACTAGCTCCCTCCTCAATTAAATTTGTACCCGCTTATTCTTACTGAGGGGACGCGTTCCCTGGGCTCTCTGATATTGTTTCTACTTTTGAATATTGTCGATTAATTTACTTTTGGAAAGGTCTGAATTTTATGTACTCTTGTTAAGTAACTGAATATTAGTGGATTTTAGCGATTTAGAAGTTTTCATTGCGTGCCGGCTTAATTTAACTTAAATTTGTGACGGTTATAAACGTTAACTAATTTAACTTGCGCGATGCCGTCGCAGAAAGCGTCGTGTGCTAGGTGTGGGGTTAATCGGTGGTATACGGATTTTAAGGATTACAACGGCGGCCCTATAGCGATTACCGAAAGATCGGTTTGTTTCTTTGGTGATTTAAAGGAAGAAATAGTTGATATAAAACGTAGTGTACGCGAGGTGACGGAAAGACTTGCAACGCTTGATGAGGGCAGGGGTAGGGTTACAGTCGACGAAGGCCGAACCTATACTAACGTTGAAGACGTTAGTAATTTGAAGGGTGAGGTGAAGAACCTAGTTTCTAGTATGGGTAGCTTATCGGGAAGGTTAGACAGAGTTGAGGAATGGATGAAGGTTGGTCCGAGATTAGTAGACGGGGATGGATTTAGAGAAATTAAGGGTGGAGCAAGGCCACGTACGTTAGGTGATAGGAATCTCCCACTTATCAAGGTTTCGAACCCTTTCGCCCAGTTGGATAGGGATATGAACGAGGGGGAAACTATTTTATTTGGGGACTCCTTAGCGCGCCATATGGATAAAGAGTTCGTTGAACAGAATCCAACCAAGAGGAGAAGGGTCTGTCTGTTGACAGAACTAGAGACGAAGTATATAGGATTGATGTTGCCTCCCGTCACTCGATGTTGGTGACGATGGTAGGGGGCAACGACTCGTAGAGGCCCGATACGAGAGGGCCTGATCTTTTGGAGAGATATAGGAGTTAATTAGATCCTTGAAGGCAAGGCCAGATAGGTCTTTAGTTCTAGATATTAACCCTAGACACGGTTTGGGTTTAGAATTACGTCAAAAATAATATTTTTGAATAATAAATAAGAAGAGATTTGTGCTGAGGAAAATGTACCCTTCGTAAAGCTGTGGTCCGAATTCAGTGATCCTAGCCTTTTTATAAAAGATGGGGTGCATTTTAATGAAATAGGTAATGCTAGGCTAGGTAGGTTAATAGACGAAAACGTGCGAAAGCTGTATAGGTCGAAGCCTTCTTTAAACGTTGTGGGTCCAGGAAACGCGGGCCCGACGTGATAAATAGTTTAAAACGCGAGCCCGTCGTAAAAAATAACTTAAACGTCTTTTATTGTAACGCGCGTAGTATTAGAAATAAATTGAACGAATTTAAGGCGATAATTTATTCCGGGAACTACGATATACAGTAGTTGCTATAACCGAAACGTGGTTAAATACCGTGACTCGAGTCTTGTTGGGGGAACTTGATACAGCGGGTTTTAAACTTTTTACTAATGATAGGTTACATAGTGTTGGTGGCGGCGTTTTGCTGTACATTCGCAATTCCCTTAGGGTTATCGAAGTTAAGATAGATTTTCCGGCAGCAATTAATGCGTTATGCGTTGAAGTTAGGGCGCGTAGTATTTGCTTTAATTTTGTTGTTGTTTATAGACCTCCCGTTCAACGCCTCGATACCGATACTAGATTCTACACACTTCTTGGTAACTTTATTAATAATCGGGATAGTATAATTGTCGGAAACTTTAACTGCCCTAATGTTAATTACTAGACATTTCCTGGTAATGATGAGGGGTTGAGACTGAGTAAGGATAGTAACGTAATAGAAGTCCCCGATTTTCATAGTGCTAATTTTGATAGTTTTGCGGACATGATGAGAGTAGTGGACTTGGATAATTTATTTATGGGTAATGACGCAAATTTTCATTGGGAGGAGTTTAAAGAAAGTTTTTTGAATATCGAAAGGGAGTTTATTCCTCGTAGGCCCAAGCGCGATAGAAATCATGGTAGGCCCAAGTGGTGGACTAGGGAAAGAGACGAGTTCATAAACGAGATTCACAGAGCGTATAGACTTAATAAGCGCAATGGCACGGTAGCTAACTTTAGTAGACATATCGAGCTTAGACGTCAGGTTAAAAGATCTGTTAGGAATGCTAATAGTAATTTAGAGATACTTATAGCTGCGGATAGTAAACATAATCCAAAAAAGTTTTTTGACTACGTCAATAATCGTAAACCGATAAAAGATAACATAGGCCCTCTAGTGGACGCTAACGGCGCTTTGGCTTCCGACGCTCAGGCGGTGGCGGGTATTTTTAACAACTTTTTTGCGACAGTTTTTACGGTAGAAGACGTAAATAATGTCCCCGACTTTGACGATATCGTTCCATTTAGTAGCGAGACTATTTTGAATTATACAACTGTTTACGAGGGTGAGATTTCGCATAATATCGATAAACTAAAGGTTAGCAAGGCACCAGGCCTTGACGAGTTTTATCCTAGACATTTGAAAGATTTGAAAGACGTTATAGTTGGCCCCTTAATAAAAAATTTTAATAAGTCACTGGAAACGGGGATTATTCCTGAACACTTCAAGTTAGCTAACGTTACACCCATTTTTAAAAAAGGCGACGGCACAGTAGCTAACAATTATAGGCCTATTAGCTTAACGTCAATTGTCAGCAAACTTTTGGAATCCGTAGATGGGGACCATATCCTCGATCACTTAGAAAGTCGCGATTAATTAGTCGTAGTCAGCATGGATTTCGACACCATAAATCCTGTTTAACTAATTTGTTAGAGTTTTATAACGAAAGAGTGCGCGAATACGATAGGCATAGAGCGGCTGACGTTATTTATTTAGACTTTAAAAAAGCGTTCGATACAGTTCCGCATAGAAGATTAATTGCGAAGGTTAAAGTGCACGGTATACGCGGTCAGTTAGCTAACTGGTTAGAGGAATGGCTTCGTGCTAGAAAACAGAGGGTCGTTGTTAATGTTAGTGAATCGGGGTGGTTGGATGTAGGTAGCGATGTCCCACAGGGTTCAGTGTTAGGTCCATTGCTATTCGTAATCTACATTAACGACATAGCTGTAGGTTTGACCAGTAACGTGTCAAAATTCGCGGACGATACTAACATAGGCGGTAAAGTTGTTAACGTGGACGATAGAAATAGGCTCGAAGACGATGTAAATATGATTATAGAGTGGACGGATAAGTGGCCATTGCAATTTAACGTAGACAAATGTAAAATTTTGCATATAGGTTCTCGTAACAATAATTACACGTACACGATGGACAGTAGACAGTTCGCGAGCGTTGACGAGGAAGTAGATTTAGGGCTACGCGTACCTTAGGATTTAAAAGTTAGGAACCAGTGCCTGGAGTCTTGCGCAAAAGCTAATAGGGTGTTAGGCTTCATCGCGCGTAATTTCGAATTTAAATCGAAGAATATTATATTGCCCCTTTACAAGTCCCTAGTCAGGCCTCATTTAGAATATGCCTTTCAGTTTTGGTGCCCGTATTTGCGTGAGGATATTGATACGTTGGAAAGGGTTCAGCGTCACGCCACGAAACTAATTCCATCATTGTGCAACAAGTCTTACGAAGATATGATTAAAGAGTTAGACTTGCACTCACTCGAAACTAGGAGATTAAGGGAGGAGCTTATTGAAGTTTTCAAAATCCTTAATAAAATTGATAACGTAAATTTTGACAAACTGTTCACCTTCGACAATAGCAATACTCGTAATAACGGATTTAAGTCGCGTGCCAGACGTTTCATTACTAACATCGCTAAAAACGTTTTTACGTTTAAAGTAATTGATAAATGGAATAATCTTCCCGCACCCGTCGTGAACGCTACCAGCGTTAATATGTTTAAAAACCGTTTAGATAGGTATTTTAAAAATATTAACGTTGTTTAAAATAATAAAACAATTAGCAACAGGAGCTCTGGTGGCGATAGTCGAGGTTTGAGTCTGTTGACGATTGATGCCAGCTTGTGACATGCCAGCGTGTAATGCCAGCAAAAAAATTATTTAAAAAAAAATTAGACTAGCACAAACGTAGATGTAGCTCATAGCGTAAACTAACTCACTTTTTGTTATACTGTTCCACTTTTTTTCTTTCTTTCACTACTTGCATGTCTGTAGTTTGCATGGTATGACAGTGTTTGAGTTAAAACTGTTTTTGCATGGTTTGTAAGCGTTCTTATTTTACTTCTTTTTATCTTTCACCCCTTTCCTATTCTCTTAGACTATTTTTCCGACTTGTCGGTAGTGGCCGCGGATGATTGTGAGTCTTTCTTTCTCTTTTTCTGAATGAATGTTAACTCACGAATGATAGGTTTTGCCACTTACATAACCCCTTATTCTCCTCTTTTAACCCCCTATTCTTTCCTTTCTCTCTGGCTAAACTTAGAGTGGGTCTTAGGGTCTTTGTTAGCCTTAGATTCTGTAGATCTGTAGATCCTCCACACCAGCTGCTTCTCGTGCTCTCGAGGAAGATATAACCTTCGATCTGGTACGCACCGCTAACCCCACCCCGGCCCCGACTAGAAATCGGTACGTAGTCAGATTGACCCTGGAACCCTGTATAGCAACGTTGTTGAACACGGACTGCGGCGCGTAGTTGAACGTATTGTGGAGTTTGCCCTTCAGAACCGAGACGAACGTGAAGTCCGGAGGAGGTTTTCCTTCGGGTTCGGGGCAGATGACGGGGGATGTAGATGGTTTTTGGGTAGTAATACCATTCAGACGCTTGGCAGCTGTAGACATTGAATATATCTTGGGCCGTATAATGCAGGCCTCTCAAAGTATTACAACCTTCAATATGGACAACTTCATGGTAGATATTGACAGAGTATTCCGTGTTGCTGGTCATCGTGCCACACCTTATAATCTTAACTTCAATTCGCGGGATATTTACAGAGAGCATACAAACGCCGAGCGTGGCTGCGGCTTTATAGCAGTAGTCTTAGCCCATGTGTTTACTGTACAAAATACCTGGGTCAAAAATATTTGGTTGCCTACGGTTGTGCAGCGTGCTCGTAAACTGGCTTCAGGTTGTAAGCTTGAGTTTGAATGTAATATGGGTCCTGAAAAGTTGAGAAGGGTAGAGCAGGAAATGAATGTTCGTATAGTTGTATTTGGAATGGATGATCGGCGTAGGACTGTGTATGTTTTTAAAAGCTGTGTGAGAGATCGTACAAGACCTTTACTTATTTTAGGATTGTCTGGAACAACGTATCTCCATATCCGCAGTATAAGGGACCTTTACGCTAATTATGATAAAAGTCGAAAATATCGAAGGCATCATGATTTGTGTAAGGGATGTCTCGAGTTTGCGGATGATATAGTGAAACATTGTATGGAATTCCACATGGTATGTGAGCAGTGTAAAAGCTCCAAATGTGAAAGTCGTGTAGTTGAAGCTGAGACGAGGGAATGTAATGTGTGCAGACGTAAATTTTTCAATAATAAATGCTTTGAGTTCCATAAGTCACTTGACACTTGCAGGAAAATGAGAATCTGTGAATGTGGTATGTTTCATATGATGGATAATTGGGGGAAATGCAGACATGAATGTGATGAAATTCACTGTCCTACATGCCATGAGAAACGTAAGGCGGATGAAGTGAAGCATGTATGTTATATGAAAGACGCTTAGCCTAAAAATAGTCCTTGTATAACCCTGTACTACGATATAGAAACTTACACAAACCCTGAAACGAAAAAGGTTATCCCACATCTACTTCTAAGCCAGACTATCTGCGATGAGTGCATGGAGGTTGAGTGTGATGAGTGTCACAAATGTGGTAAACGGACAAACGTTTTTAAAACGATCGCACACGACAGCCCTGTGAAACTCTTTGTGTCCTATATTGTCAAGTTAGCAGACAAGTTAAAAAAATGACTGTGTATATGAGATATTCACGGGAGGGAACAAGCTTATATAAGTGCAGATAAGAGGCAATGTTCAGTTTAAAGATACTTTATTATTCACACCTTGTAAACTAGCCAAGCTACCCAAGGTGATGGGTGCCGCCGAAGTTTCAAAAGGGTATTTCCCTTACACATTCCTCACTAGCGACACTTTAAATTACGTAGGACTATCTTCCCCCTAGCAATACTTTAACTACAACATGAGTGATAGTGAGCGTGAAGATTTTGACCGCTACTACAACAGTTTTAATGAAACTAATCCATACAATATAGCTGATGAACGCGAGCGTTATTGCGTGAATAATGTGCGCGTGCTTAGAGTATGTTTCCAGGCCTTCAGAAGGATGTAAGGGGTTCCAAAAGACTTTAGCCCCCCCAGTTGCAGCTTACATGTTTACTTATATCGAAATAGTTTTTAGTGATTATAAAAATATATAAAATTCTTTATTTATTGCAGGTATTAAAATTACTCTAGCTGATAAAGTGATAATATGATGGCTTCTCAATTAATTGGTGATTCGGAGAGGCAACGTGTGATAGATCGCATACGAGCAATAACATTTCGGGAAGCTCGTGATGCTGGAGCCACCTTTATAACACGTTCATTAGGGTGGATCGATTTTACATTTTTTTCGATTTCCATATTCTAATAGAGACAAAAACTTGCGCATGCATGAGAAAATAGCCTCTGCAAAACTTTAACTTAATAGGTAATCATCTTCTGCCCCCGGCAGAGCGATGAAAATCATATTTTAGTAGTCAAAAACGTATTTTTCTTATAATTTTTAAAATATTTCAATATGCATCAAAATTATTCCTAATAACTATAAAGTCGATGAAAAAGACCTCATATGATCGTTTTTCCAAGCGCGTTGTCCTACGTTAATATCTTTTGCCCCCGGCAACAACGTCAAATGATGAAAAAATAGGTAATTTATATACATATTTTCAGATCGGCTCTTTGTCTTAAATAATGCATTTATATATTTCCCATAGCATTTATATCGTTGCTTAGGCATGAAATAACACACACACATGCCTATTACACGGTAATGAATTATCACTGCGCCACCTCATTCAAGACTTGGACGGCAAAACAACTGGGCCAATGGGCTTTACTGGACCAGTTGGAAAACAACTGAACGACTGCGAAAAACTTCCAATTACAGAATTCGATGCCATTCCATCTCCCGACATTGACATAGATGATGCCGAGTTGAGCACTGACCAAAAATATTTGTTAGGCATCTACAGAGCAGTGTCGAGCGGTAGCTGCTCTTCAGCTCTCGCGGCTCGAAATCCAGGTAAGATGGCGCATTCCAGATGGCTGACAACAGCAAATAGATTTCTGCGCCTCTATGTTTCAACCAGTGAACCCTCCAGCACCTTCAACGAAATTGTGCGATTCATTATGACAGTTTACGCACCAATTTGATTTAAGATAAAGAAAAACTCCAGTTTCACTGAGGGCGCAAAACATTTTTTCGAAATGATGCGTCTCTCTCAGACCATGCCTCAAAGATCTAAGACAATCGCCAACAAAGTCCTCCGTAGAAATTCTTTCTTTGCTCACCCAGAAAATATTTTAATCTCCATGCTACATGCCGATGAGCAACACATAAGAGAATTGGGATGGAGAAGAATATTAAAAGCACGATCAAAACAATCACGAGCGGGGGAAATTCGAGCCTTCGCCATGCCTGAGCTGCTCTACGATAGTCAAAACTATTACGAAATGATCAACTGGCAAACGGCTGAGGTGACCGAACCCCCCGTTACAAAAACAATACCTGATACCCGAATAAAAGAGTTTGTTGAGACGGGAGGAGACCAGCCTGATGGACTGATCCCACTATTCCCTTGTCATACTCAAGTGGTCGAGAGACTCATCAAATTAGTAACCGAAGCCTCTGCCAGTGTAAGTGGAATAGAAGAGAGGGACGGATTCATCCGCTCCCGTCTTCACTCCCGAACAAAAATTCCACGATTTGATTCTAAGAAAGATTACCGTATGTAAATCGACATGCAGCCAAAGGAAGGGTGGTTGGGGCTGGATAGGGTGGAACTCGACGTACAGCTACCTCCTCGTGGTGAGTTCTGGGTTGCTAATTTTATAAAATTAGCAAGCGAGGAGCTGTACTTAGTACTTATCGTACTTATAACATCGCATTAACGTAATTATAATCCACATTTAGACTTTTCCCTGGGACAGAAGATATTACTATAGAGTCATAAAATTTTGCGTGTGTGTTATTTCATGCCTAAGCAACGATATAAATGCTATGGGAAATATATAAATGCATTATTTAAGACAAAGAGCCGATCTGAACATATGTATATAAATTACCTATTTTTTCAACATTTGACGTTGTTGCCTGGGGCAAAAGATATTAACGTAGGACAACGCGCTTGGAAAAACGATCATATGAGGTCTTTTTCATCGACTTTATAGTTATTAGGAATAATTTTGATGCATATTGAAATATTTTAAAAATTATAAGAAAAATACGTTTTTGACTACTAAAATATGATATTCATCGCTCTGCCGGGGGCAGAAGATGATTACCTATTAAGCTAAGATTTTGCAGAGGCTATTTTCTCACGCATGCGCAAGTTTTTGTCTCTATTAGAATATGGAAATCGAACAAAATGTAAAATCGATCCACCCTAACGTTCATGGGTTGCCAAAAAGTTGCGAAGAAGTGAGGACTTCGTCAAAAGAAATTGGAATAAAACTTTGGATGAATGTGAAATGGATACAACCAAATCTGGGGGCCCAAATTTGCTACTCTCAGGAAACAAAGGACATCATTGAAAGCGGTACGCGTAAGCGGAAAAACAGCTGTGCTAAACTTTCTAGAGAGAACGAAGTGTTGAGAGGAAAGATCGTTACTGGTGAGATCATTCGACTGTACCGTCATAGGCAAGGTTTAAAGCCTTGGCATGAACTTCCAAAGCCAAGAAAAACTCAACTTAACATCGACGACAGAATGCGGGTTGCCCATTATCTTGAAGATTGGGATGTGGATGATTTCATGCATTTAGCTGTCTCCGATGAATTTCTTGTTTACGTAACACGTCGGCCTAACTACCAAAATGATCGAGTGTGGGCCACAACACCAGATGAAATCGATGACAATGAACATTATCGCGAATTATTAAAAAGTCCAGACTGTGTTGGTGTGTTTGTTTTGTTCACTGCAAAGAAGCTCATGTGGGTGCTGAAGCCAAATGGTCAGAGTTGGGATGGACAGTATTTTCGTGATATTATTCTATCCCAGCATGTCATTCCTTTTCTAAGAAACCCAAACAATGTTATGGATGTCGATCAGGTCACACTTCTGCACGATAAGGCCCCCTGCTTTAAGGCATTAGCCACTCAACAGTTGTTGCGGAACCATGAGATCGATTTCTTTGGAAATGA